>PVKC010003711.1:0-38052 GCA_004027635.1 Crocidura indochinensis
AAAAAAAAAAAAAAAAAAGAAAAGAAAAGAACCCCATTCTCATTAGTGCCACACAAACTCAAATACCTTGGAGTAAACTTGACCAAAGACATGAAGGACATGTCTTATACAAAGGACATTTCTTATACAAAGAAAACTATAAAACCCTGCTCTAAGAAATAAGAGAGGACACATGAAAAAGGAAAATCATACCCTGCTCATGGATTGACACAATTAACATAATTAAAATGGCAATACTCCCCAAAGCATTATACAGATTTAGTGTGATCCCTCTGAAGATACCCATGTCATTCTTCAAAGAAGTGGATCAAACATATTTGAAATTTATTTGGAACAATAAACACCCTCGAATAGCTAAAGCAATCTTTGGGAAAAAGAATATGGGAGGCATTCCTTTTCCCAACTTTAAACTGTATTACAAAGCAGTAGTTATCAAAACAGCATGGTGTTGGAATAAAGACAGACCTTCAAATCAGTGGGATAGACTTGAATACTCAGAGAATGTTCCCCAGACATACAACCACCTAATTTTTGATAAAGGAGCAAGAAATCCTAAATGGAGCAGGGAAAGCCTCTTCAACAAGTTGTGTTGGCACAACTGGTTAGCCACTTGTGAAAAATGTCAACTTAGACACCCAGCTAACATCATGTATGAAGGTAAAATCCAAGTGGATTAAAGATCTTGATATCAGACCTGATACCATAAGGTATATAGAACAACACATTGGTAAAAACACTCCATGCCATTGAAAGTAAAGGCATCTTTAAGGATGAAACAGCACTCTCCATACAAGTGAAAGCAGAGATAAGCAGATGGGAATACATATAAGCTGAGAAGCTTCTGCAACTCAAAGGATATAGTGCTCAACTACAAGAGCCACCCATGTGTGGGAGAAACTATTCACCCATAACCCATCAGATAAGGGACTAATATCCAAAATATAAGGCACTGACAGAACTTTACAAGAAAGAAAAAAATCTAATCTCATCAGAAAATGGGGAGAAGAAATGGACAGACAATTTAATAAAGAAGAAATACAAATGACCAAAAGACACATGAAAAATGTTCCACATCACTAATCATCAGGGAGATGCAAGTTAAAACAACTATGAGGTACCATCTCATGCCACAGAGATTGGCACACATCACAAAGAATGAGAAAAAGCAGTGCTGGCGGGGATGTAGAGAGAAAGGAACTCTTATCCACTGCTGGTGGGAATGCCATCTAGTCTAACCTTTATGGAAAGTGATATAGAGATTCTTCCAGAAGCTGGAAATTGATCTCCCATATGATCCAACTATATCACTCTTAGGTATATACCCTAGGAACAGAAAAATACAATACATAAATCCCTTCCTTACACCTATATTCATTGCAGCACTATTTACAATAGCCAGACTCTGGAAAGAACCAAGATGCCCTTCAACAGATGAATGGCTAAAGAAACTTTGGTACATATATACAATGGAATATTATGCAGCCATCAAGAGAGATGAAGTAATGAAATTTTCCTATACATGAATGTACATGAAATCTATTATGCTGAGTGAAATAAGTCAGATGGAGAGAGATAGACACAGAATAATCCCATCTATGGGTTTTAAGAAAAATGAAAGATATTTTTGCGATAATTTACAAAAATAAAAGAGAGGAGAACTGTAAGTTTCAACTCACTACATGACACTCACACAAAGAATGATGGGTGCTGTAAGAGAAATAACTACATTGAGAACTGTCATAACAATGAATGAATGAGGGAAGTAGAAAGCCTGTCTAGGGTGGGTGTTGAGGAAGGATATTTGGGACACTGGTGATGGGAATGTTTCACTGGTGAAGGGGGGTCTTCTTTACATGACTGAAACCCAATCACAATCATGTTTGTAATCGTGGTATTTAAATAAAGATATTATTTTAAAGAAAAAAGTTCGTATGGAATCACAGAAGATCCCAGTTAGCTATATCCATACTTAGAAACAAGAAACTTGGTGGCATCTCTTCACCTAACCTGAAGCTTTACTAGATAGCCATAGTGATTTAAACAGCATAGTACTAGACAAAGACAGAATCTCAGACGAGTTGGTCAAAATAGAATATCCAGAGACAGACCCCAAATATATACCCAACTCATATTTGGCAAAGGAACCAAGAATCTTATATGGAACTAAACAGTCTCTTCAACAATTGGTGTTGGAACAACTGGATAACCACCGGTAAAATACTACAGATTGACCTCTCCCTTACACCAAAGTAAACTCAAAATGGATTAAAGGCCTTCAAATCAAGCCTGAAACTATAAAGTTCATTGAGGATAAAATAGGCAAAACACTTCAAGACTTATACCTCCAAAAAGTCTTTGATGATAGTATGCCAGTAAGAAGAGGTGTAGTTCCAAACCTAAATAAATGGGATCATATCAAATAAAAAGTTTCTTATGGTGAAAGAAACATTGGTTAAAACTGGAAGACAGATAATGGAATGGGGAAAAGTTTTTGCACTCAACACATCAGATAAGTGGTTGATATCTAGGATATACAAAGCACTCAGAACTCTTAGCCCCTGAAACTTAATAAGGACCACTTTCTATTGGTGGAGATATGGTAAGAAAGGAACTCATTCACTTCTCGTGAGAATGCTGCCGATTCCACCACTATGAAAAACCATATGGTGGGTGCTCATTAAACTCAGAATTGAGCTGCCATATGACCCAGCAGTTATACTCCTGGGCCCAGATAGAAAAACATTCACCCAAAAATATGTATGCACACTATTCATTGCATCACTCAGCATAATAGCCAAGAATTGGAATCAACCTATGTGTCCAACAACTGTTGAGTGGATCATGAAGATGTGAGACTTATACACAGTGGAATACTACAGAGCAGTAAGAAATGATGCAATCATGTAATTTGCAGCAACATGGATAGAACTAGAAAACATTGTTAAGTAAACCAGAAGAAGAAGGATAAATACAGAATAAATACAGCACTTATTTAAAGCATCTAGAATATATACCATATATACATAGAACACTCCATAAAGAAACACAACAGTCTAAATGATAAAAACTCTGAAGACTGTAGGTACCAGGTTATATTGAGGAGAAGCAATCAAATCAAGGGGAAGAGGAGTAACACAAAGCCTCTACTATCTCTTATACCATAAAGAAACCAGCAAAAATGGAAAAAGTGGTTTAGAGCAACCAGATGTTCAATCAACCTCTCACTCCAGAGGCCTATAATAATATTCTAATGTATTTATCCACAGAACCAGGTGTGGAATATGACTGGATGCCAGGGACTCCCACTACAGTGCCTACTATCAATATGTTTTAATGCCTTAATTTTATTAGGTATAAAATAACTCTTCAGTTTCTTTGTCTACAGTGGTTCTTAGAGATATAGGGTGGACACCCTAATTTTGCAACCCAGCACTCAATCATATACCATATACAGTGCTCATTGTGACAATGTCTTGATAAAAAAATACTCCACCAATTTACCCATTTCCTTTTGATTATGTCTTCTATTAGGACCCAAATCATGCAAACATTGAGACCACTGGAAAAGAAAACTGTGCACCTCAGATTTATATTACAGGTCCCACTCATTTAATTACATTTATGCAAATTACTATTATCCCTTTTTATTTTTTAAATCATTTTTCTTTTTCCTTCTTTCCTTCTCTTTCTTCTTCAGTTCAACATGTTACTAGTATATCATAAAGCCCATGCTGTTCCTCGATGCACAGGGCACGGCAGATGATACTTCATAGGGTACACACCTCTTACTATGCTCACTAACATTTCTTAGTACTCTAGATGTGAAAATTATGCTTATCCTAAAATGCTCCATCCACAGTCTAACCCTGAGATCTTCATTAAGCAAAGTTCACAACTATCATTGATGAAGTGCCTAGAAAATTCCCAATTCCAGGCACCAACCCATTTTTTTCACTTATTTTTTCTTTATTTCCCCCCTCATCTCTTTTTTTCTTTCCCTCCTAATCTATATTTTAGCTGTTTATTTATCTTTTCTTAATTCAATTATTTCTTAAGGGCTTAGACCCATACTATGAGAATCAGGCCTCCATCAACAACTTATGAATAGATCTCTAATGTCTGTCTATAAGTAAGCATGAGTTTGTTTACAGTGGACTCCCCTATGTCTTCCTAAACTATATTGTAAACAATCGACACCTATATCGTATATAGCTCTTCATATATATTATCCTCCCCACTTCAGAAATCCTACCCTCTTGTCCCTCCAATCCTGATCCATTATCCTTCCCTATTTAACCCTCTTACCCCCAGTTCTCAACTCATTAGGTATTGAGTCTGCCCCAATAAACCAACACCCACCTCCCAAACTGAAAGGACAACCCTCAGACCCACATGTCGGGCCCCAGCAAGAAGCTGTAACCATCATTCCTGCTGATTCAGTCTATGTGTCCCTTCTTTTCACACACATCCCTAAATGTGGACTGTTGCATGCAACTGGATTCAGCTCCAGAAGAACCCCCAGATCAAGGACACTACCTGATCCCTTATGACTCAAACCATTTCTCAAACCTAAGAAGACCACGTGTAAGAAGAAAATGTGCCCTGGACCTCACCCTCCCCCAAGAAGATCACAAAAGACTTAATGGAGACTTATATTTCTTTGTATGTTTAATACCTCAAAAGTTATACCACTTAGTGTGTTTATTTCCAAATGTAGAGGTAGCCTCCTCCATCACTATTTTTTAATTATTTTTAATTATTTGTTTAATTTTTTTATTTTTTTAAATTTCTATATATATAAATTTTTCATTTTGCTTGTTTGGGTTCTGCTTGGTATGAAATTCTAGAAGAAAAAGTCTTGCTTGGGATAAAAGCTCAGGTCAAAAACTGGGCGCAGGGACCAGCAATATAATATGGCACTATTCCTTTTACATAGGCATACTAAAAAAAAGGGAAAATCTTATGTAGAGAAACAAGCTCTTATCTACTGGAGATAAACAGGGGAGTTCCTAATATCACTATGGCACCAAATTGTGCCAAGTTTATATGACACCCTGATGACAAGGAAACAGCAACAACTTGATCTACCTAATACTAAAATGAAATTAGAAGACACTCCATCCTTTGATCTGTGCAAAAACGAAGATCACTAATTACAGAAGACTAACTTTGACATTCGCCAATGAACAGAACCTTTCCTGGGACCAATAAGAAAGACCTTAGCCTAAACTTTGGTCTAGGATTTGTACAAAAACTAAGATCTCTAATATCAGAGGTCTGACTCTGACAACCATTACTGAGCAAAACTTCTGAAATCTTAAGTAAAGACTCTTTCCTAGGCTTCATCCTAGGATCTGTGCAAAAACCAAAATCTCTAATTATAGGAGACTTGACTACAACATCCATGATGGAGCAGAATTCCTGGAACCATAAGGAAAGACTCTTTTCTAGACTTCATCCTAGGATCTGTGCAAATACCAAAATCTCTGATTATAGGAGACTGATTTTGACAACCACAACTGAGCAGAACGTTCCTGACACCATAAAAAAAAAAAAAAAGTTGGGGTTTTACAATGAGCATGTCTGGAGCCTGTAGTTGTTCCCAGAACATGCTTTAAGGGTGGAGAAACCTCTATCTCTTAAACCACGGGAATTCCCTTTCTAATTTCCCCTATACTAACTATGCCTATGCAAAAAAGAAAACAGAAAAAAGAAAAATCACAACACAAAACCTTGCCACACCAACCCTCTTCCTTCTTTTTTTTCTTCTTATTGTTGTTTAGATGTTTATTGTTGCTATTATGTTTTTGTCATTACTTGTTTTGGTTTTTTTTTTTGTATAAAATTTTTTTTCACCTTTTCCTTCTTTTAAATTGGCATTGATAGTTCCTAGATGGACTCCTCTCAGTATTTTTTTTTCTTTTCCAAAACCACAGAACTTGAATCATCTTGTTCTGCCTCATAAATTGAGGGGTGGGGGAGTGGATGGTACCAGGAGCAAACAGTCTCCTGAACATTGAGTGGAAATAAAAAAATGATCAGACTTAAATACCAAACCCAAAGTCAAAGACAACAAAATTAAGATACCCATACAAGTTATATACAAAAGGAACCTGTTACACTAGAAGTCCAGGGGACAAAAAGGGGAGCTATGGGATGCATGCTGGGAACAGGGGTGGAGGGATGACAACACTGGTGGTAGGAATGGCCCTAATTCACTGTCACTATGTATCTTAAATATAATTGTGAAAGACTTGTAATTCACATTGGTCACAATAGAAATTTAAGGAAAAAAACCTGTAAATATTGTAAGAAAGGCAAACATTAATAACTTTTACATATCAAAAGTGCCTGGGCCAGCTAATTCAAAAGTCTCTGGAATGTCTTTTTTGTGAGGAAATGCCAGATGACCTACACCAATAGAACATTCCTGTAATTAGTAATTAAGGATACTTCAACCCTCTTTTTTGGTTTCTCACCTCAGACTATCTCATTGTATTTATTTCCTAGATGTCTGTAAATCCACCAAATGCTCTAGACTCTGAGTTCCATTGCCAGGACTGAGAGGTTCCCCTGAATACATTTAGGGACCCCTGGTAGCCCCAATACTAGTGGTCCAGAGTTATGCTGTATCACCAGCCCCATCACTATCTAGATTCAGTGCTGGGCCAGCTCCTGCTAGGAGTAGCCATTGGGTACCTGAGTGCTCTTGGGGCAAAAGGCAACTTTGTGTCACTTCCATGGAAATCTATGATCACTAGACATAAACTGGAAAGAGATGTACCACAAACACAGACAGACTTGCTGTGCTTTCCCAACAATATTAGCAGATAATTAGCAGGCTCCCAGCTGCAAACTTATTTTATTCCAGATCTTATATCTCCAACCTCAGGCCTTGGCAGGAGTGGGGGAAGTTCTGCCCCATGTGACTGTATCCTATAGTTCCTGCTGAAGAGTTAACCTGCTTCTAATGCTTCCATAGGTGAATGGCCAAGATTTATCCAGAGCCACTCATGACGAAGCCGTGGAGGCCTTTAAGACAGCTCGGGAGCCTATTGTGGTACAAGTGCTGAGGAGAACTCCACGTACCAGGATGTTCCCACCAATAGAACAGCAACTGGTGGACACGGCCACACAGACGGACATTACCTTTCTGCACAGCCTGGCCCTCTGCAAGGTGCCTGGCCTGGAATCCTACCTCCTGCCAGATGAGTAAGTGGTAGTGGCTTCGTAGGTTTGGTTTTCTCCCACCAGCATGCAAAGATTGATGTCTGTGATCTCCCTGCAAGCTGCCCATTTACACACTGCTGTTCATAGAACCCAACACTGAACCCTATGGAAACTGCACATGTTAGCTGTTTTCTTATAACCCCAGAGCAGCTCCTCATATTCCAGTCTAGAACAAAATCATGCACCCATGTGGTAAAAATGGTTTCAGTCAGAATGTAAGTCACTAGCAATGGCCACAGACAGGAAGATGTTATATTCATGACTAGAGGGAAGAGGGGCTACTCCAGCAGCCACAGGAAGGGAAAACTGGGAGCAGAGGCCTCTTTCTGGGATCCTGTCTCACATTGGGGTCCATGCAAGAGCCACCATAGTCTCCTGCCAAGTGCCGCCACAGTCAGTTCTGTCTGAAGACATGGTCTGACTCACCTGATGTTGTCCATGACTGAGAGGTCCTCATGGACAACACCAATGCTTAGTCATATGTCCAAGGTGCCCATTAGCCATCTCACTTTCTAAATTTGTTCTCTGTTAAATGCAGGTGATTATGTCCCCCACCTCCTGGGATTGTCCCAATTGACTTAATTGTACCAAAGCTTCTCAGTGTATGTGGGATGCACCCAAGGAAGTGTCTCCTAATCCAGTGACTGATGTCATTTAGAACAAAAGGCAGAGATATTTTCTGAGGAACTACTGGCTTGAGAAATTCCCAGTAAAACCATCTGGTTACATGGATCTCTGAGCTCTGAAGGTGTGTGCTATCCTACTCTGCTCCAGAGAGCTAATGTTCTCTGGTCCAACTCTCCTCTGAGTTTCCCCCTCACCACCCTTGCATCAAAGAGACTCCCAGGGCCATCCAGCTTCAACCTGCTTGTGGGACCAGGTGACAACAGCCACACAGTCTTGTGGATAGGTGACATGTTATGCACACAGCGCATCAGAGCTGGACCTGACTGCTCTCTCTGTTTTAGGCATCCTTCGGCACATGAGTACTATGACCCTAACGACTATCTTGGGGGCCTGCAGCAGGAGCTGGACAGGGAGGATGTGGAGCTTGAGGTAGGAATGGTGTCACCACTAAATGGAGGAGGGAATGGACTCTGTGTTGTTGTAAGGCATATAGGGTTCTTCTCCCACAGCTTCGAATATCTTACCATGGCAGAATTATGGGTGGGTGTCATCTGCTTCACAGGAGAGAAGGGTGATCTCTTCACCTACTCCTGTAAACCCAAACCCACTTGCTGCTAGTATGGAAGTCATTGTGGAAGCCTGGGCCATACTGTGTCCAAAGGCAGATAACTGGACAGCCCACCTGGCAATCATGTGGAAACATGCCATGTCCCAACCCATTGCTAAAAGCTTTCCTAAAGTGATCTTAGAGAAACTAAGCGATATGATGGCTCAGCTCAGAATTCTAGCTATATAATGGAACATATACATAAGTTTTAAAACATGGAAAGGCTCATCCTGTTCACCAAATTTTCTGTCTAATCCCCTTGAATAAAGTAATCAAAAATAGAGAAATTTTTGAGGAAATAGTTTTGTATTTCTCTGTTTCCCTGAACATGCTGGAATACTTTGAACACTAACTCAACGGAATAGAGTAAGGTGTCTTCAGAAGAGCCGATATGTTGAAAGATAGCCCTAAAACACTGGGCCCATAAGAAGTCTGGCAGTGCTATATTTGCTTTTAGGCCCACATTTGGTATTCTGAGTGCTCTCAGAGCCATCTGCAATACTTGTGTTCCCTGCATTCTTAAGTTATCTGAGTCTTTGTTCCAAACAAAGTTCAAGACTGGTGGCAATTGGGCTCTGGATCCAGGTACAGATGGAGCAGGTGTTGGGAGTGGGAACTGAACCCAAGGTCAGTTTTTAAAGTTAATTTTCTTTTTCTGACTATAAACTGCTGTTGGCCATAGACTGAATCACTGTCATTTCAACTCCTCCAGGAAGCACACTCATGCCTTTAGGAAGCCATGCCCTTCTTGGTACTTGCTGGGTGCTTGATGCTCCAACACCAAACTTCTCATCCTCAAGCAGCAGGTGACTGGCTCAGATGGACCCTAAATCAGAACCGAGTGCTATCAGAGTGGCTCTGTGTTCAGATGGTCTTGGGAAAGGTCAGGTTTCTTTCCAAGGGAACTTCTAAGCATCTTCATGTGTTAGTCTGGGCATTCCTAGATGCTTCATGACAGGATTTTCCAACCTGTTCTATAGAATGCTTCTTGACCACATCCTGTTAACATTTCTTGGACAAGAGTTGTCGATACTGCATTTGGAGAGTCTTAGAGTTTTCCAGAATTATTATTCTACTAAGAAGCTTGCCCAGACTGCATTGCCTTTCAATCATCTGTAAAACTTTGATCACAGGAGCCAGATTTGGTGGGGAGCTTTGTAGCTTTCATGTTTAGCTGAACCTAACTTTAATTTAGCATAGAGTTCATTGATTCTTTTTATTTTTTCCACTGGTGGAAACTATGACCTCTCCCTGGAAAGGTACTTCTACCCTAGAACTGCCATCTGACCTCCACCGTGCCACCAAAGCAGCAGAAACATCCTTGTTTCTGAATGCCCCTGCTGCTGTTGACTGTTTCACCTTCCATCAACTCTCAAACTGGGTTAAGTTCATGTGAAAGCAAATACTATTTTCTGCCTACTATAGCAAGTGCAGCCTAATGGAGTATTTAGGATGAGGCAGCATTTCCTGCCTGTACCATCTCCTGCGGGATGTCACTCCATCGAGCTCCCTTTCCTTTCTGAAAATTCCCCTTCAACAGTGCCACCGCTTACCTCCCATCTGGTGTCTCTACTCTAGGCTTCTAGAACACTGTGGGCTCTGACTGTCTTGTGTCTCCTGCCTTTACAGAGCTGGTGCCCAGAAATACATGGAATGAAGGAATAAATGACTATTAGCTCACCTCAAACGCAGTATCTCTAGAAACATTTCTCTACCCCCACAGCATGCCTTGAGCAGGACTAGAAACTGTTGAGTTTATTAAACAAAATATAGTGATCACATATGTGAAGACAGGCTTTGATGACCAGCCTTCTGGGAAAGGCCTGCAAAATTGCTCTAAGGGATACATTGAAGAAAGTGGCTGGTGTCAGGGCTAAAGAGATATTACAATGGAGTAGGGTGCTTCGCCTTATGCAGCAGACCCAAGGTTTGATCCCTGTTACCATACAGTGGTCCACCAAACTGCCAGTAGTTATCCTTGATTACAGAGCCAGAGGAATAAGCCCTGGAAACCACAGGGGCCAAATAAAAATGAGTAAAATAATAATAAAGTGGTTGGTGTTAGACACAGAACTTGATGCACCAGGTGGAATGTGCCCTTGTTCTCCTACTTGGAATAATGTGTCTGCTCATCTCCTATGTCAACCTTACCTGTTCCTGTTTATGTTTCAGTCCATCTAAGAGAGAGTAGGGACTGGGAGCTGTGTAATCTAGATGAAGGTGATCCATCATTCATACCAGATAGATCATTAGTGAAATATTACCTGTGCTCTTCCCAATAGGTGAGTCTTAGCAGCTCTCTGTTTCCAGGGCTTCCTGAGGTTCAGACTAGGGTGAAATGTTACATTTGCATATAAAATTGCAGATTGGCTACAAAGGTTTATTGGCATTAAGTGACTTTTTCAAGGCACCAGCAGGGTTGACTTACTTGGATCATTATTCTGCCTCAGACCCTAACTCATTTCATTTGTTTTATTTGTTATGTTCTGGGATGCACTTTTAAACTAGATTTCTCCTAGTATGCTGCATTTTGAAATAAAAAATCACAACCCACCCTTAAGACTTCTCCCTCCCTCCTTGTTCCCCTCTTGCAAACTGAGTATCCACTATTTTTGATTTCTTTGTTCATTTGCTCTGTTTCTTTACATGGTTCAGACAGGCAGGTTACCCATATAGTACTAATCACTCTCTTTCACTTTGCATAAATCCCTCAAATTCCTTTCATTGCACGGCAAATGACAAGAATCACTTTTTTCTAGTGAAATTTCATTTCACTATATAATGGGCCACATTTTCTATCACTGTTGCTTTCATTTTTCCATTTTTCCTATTTTAAGTAATGCGGAGGTCACTTGGGGGGGTAATTATTTAAATAGTTTTACATTCTTCAGGATAGTACTCAGAAGAAGGATTGCTGTATATATACACACACACACACACACACACACACACATACACACACACACATGTATAATATCATGACCATTGCTTCTTTTGTTGGCAGGTCTCAGAGGCCTACAGGGGCAACTTGCTTATTGCACTTCCTTAATTCACAGTGATGGTCAACATGTTTTGATTATCATCTGCTTGTGCTGCTGGAACATGCTTCTTCCAATCTTAGTACAAATTTTCCATTGCGATTATTTTTATAACTTAAGTTTCTTTTTTTTTTTAACTCTAGGTAGCTGCTACTTATTTAAATATTACAATTTTCTTTTTTTTTAAGTTGTTTGTAACCTTTTTATTATTATTTGAGCATACAGTTACTATCTCTGAACAGCATTTTTGTTTTGTTTTTGTTTTATTTAAACACCTTGATTACATACATAATTGTGTTTGGGTTTCAGTCATGTAAAGAACACCACCCATCACCAGTGCAAAGTTCCCATCACCATTGTCCCAAATCTCCCTCCTCCCCACCCACGCCCCGCCTGTACTATATACAGGCTCTCCACCTCCCTCATACATTCTCATTATTAGGACAGTTCAAACTGTAGTTATTTCTCTAACTAAACTCATCACTCTTTGTGGTGAGCTTTATGAGGTGAGCTTGAGCTTCCAGCTCTTTTCTCTTTTGTGTCTGAAAATTATTATTATTGCAAGAATGTCTTTCATTTTTCTTAAAACCCATAGATGAGTGATACCATTCTGCATTTCTCTCTCTCTCTCTCTCTCTCTCTCTCTCTCTTACTTATTTCACTCAGCATGATAGATTCCATGTACACCCATGTGTAGGAAAATTTCATGAAGTTTCTTTTTTGTTTGTTTGGTCCTCTAATTTTACTCCTGGATATGCTCAGGTGCTCCACCTGATAGTACTTGGGGGAGTCATAAGTGGTCCAGAGATTGTACCTGAGTTAGCTTGTTCACTGTCCTATCTCTCCAGTCCCCAGATAATTCTTGAGGTCCCCAAAGTAAACTCTAATTCTGATTACAGGGATTGTTTCACCCATGTTATCGTCTTATATATTTTATAGTTTTGGGTCTTACACCCAGATCTTTAATCTTAATAGATTGATATTTTGCACAGTTTTATTCTTTTGTGTGCATTTGTTCAATTTGCCAGCACAATTATTTGAAGAGGCTATGCTCTTAAGTCATCTATCATACATTTAGTATTAATTACTATGTTGGGTTTATTACTAGGCTTTCAGTTTTATTTAATTTATTTGTGTTTCCTACTTTTTACAGTTTTTAGTAGAGAGTGAATTTAAATGACTTAACAACTGCATTTTTACCTCTAAGGATTGTAGACCTATTTTAGGTCTTCATAATTCTATCTTAATGTTTTATTTTATTATTTTTTGATCAAAAACACTCAATTTCATTAGCAAATCTTAATATTTTATTATATATTTTTTAAAATGCCATTTGGGTTTTTATTGCAGCTTCATTAAATTTACATGTTATTTGTGGTAAATGGATATTGTAAATATCTTAATTCTGTCCACCATTCATGTGCATGAATTTTCCTTTTCTTTATGTCCTATACTTTTGTCATATCAGTCTTTCTCCCAGTTTAAGGTGATGCCTAAATATTTCTTTGACATTGGCAGTATTTGTCTACTCTGCCCCTCAGTCCCAGTGTTCTCCTCTCTCGTGTTCCTAACCAGCTCCTCCTAAAGGAAATCCTCTTCTTTTCCTCCTCCCTTGACTATATGCCCCCTGTCAGGCCCACTCTCCAGACAATGTGACAGAACTATAGTGGTACAAGACTCTCAGCCTCTATCTGAGATATACAGGAGCACCCCAGCTGGCCTCAGTATACCCTGTTAGCTATCAAGGATCAACTTTCATTCTACCTCTTCATGCGTTCAGGACTGAGGATGGATAATACCCCCCAGCTGATGACTGGGAAAGAATGGGTTCACTGCTCATAAGGGAGATGGCTTTCTTCTTTGTGTTATCCTTCCTCATCTCTGGAATGGTGGTGTCTCTGAAGCTTTTCTCCTCAAGAATCTTTGCTCTCTGGATTCTCCAACAACAGTTGGTCTACAGGGTTTCATCTGCCAGGCAGTTCAGGAACAGCATCAGGTAAGGTTCCAGAAGCCCCTGTCCTGCTCCTCCTGCTGCCACAATCTTTGTTCAAGGCTGTTTTCATAACCTGTGCAACCTGTGCTGAGCAGCAGGTGAGCCTATGTCTCTGCCCTCAGCCTCCTATTCAGTTCCTGCCCATCCCCTGATAATTTCCAGGTTGCTGATTACCCCCATACACTCAAAGACAGAGCATCTCTTGCACTGTTCCTCTGAGATCTAGAATCTTTGCTTTTCATCTATTCTCAGTGCCAGGTGCTTCTTGCTAGGTTGTACCTATTGCAGGCACAACCACCACTAAGCTGAAGGGAGCTCTTCTAGGGATTTTTAGCTTCAGATCTACAAGCCGTAGCAGATCCAGTGATACTGTTTATTCCATGGCCAGCTGGAATGAACTTTGTTGGGTGCCCTCAGATTCCTCCAAGTCATTTAGAATGGGTACTTCCCACATAGGAGGCAGCTCTATGACAAATGAGCTCCTGTTGGTTGGGCTCGACAGCATGGCTATACCATCAGTGGAGCCAGGATATAGGACCCCTGGACCTACAGGGACATGGGATGAAAGTCAGCTATTTCACACCTGCAGGTGGGCACTGCTCTGCATGCTCTGTCATCCTATCAAAATCACCTACTACTAACATCTGCTTCCACAGATTACACTACCTCTGGCTTCCACTCCAAAACATAATACCATTACCATCTCACGTGGCAGTGAGACATACAGTCTCATCTTTCTTTGATCAGCAGTACCATGTACAATTGCTGCAAAGTTTTCATGCACACTTCTCAATTTTCTTCTTGTTCACAGTGCTGATCCCGACAGACCCAGAACTAAATCTATGGCCTCTAATAATGGTGACACTTTCTAAAGATAAAGCCTTCTGATAGCCAGCTAGGCAGAAAATCAATCTGTGCAATTGCTTTTGGTTTTGTCCATAGTCCTTTCCCACTCCTACTGCCATCTAAATTCTTGCCCTCTGCTTAACTATATAGGGCCTGTGTCAGAGCCATGTTTCCTTCCTGATCTCCAACTTTGTGGCTGGGTCCATATCACAACTTGATTTAAATAGGGAACCAACACTCTTCTGGATGCAAGCTCACCCCAAGAACAGCAGCCATACAAAGCACTAAGAACTCAGAGATGACATAGGTCTATGGAGTGTGCTGTGGTGGAACGATCAGGGTTTTCAAGTGTGTTCTGCCAGCCCAACTCATTCTTGAAATAAATGATGTTTGTGGGCCAGAGCTACAGTAACAGAGTGCTTGTCTTGCATGCATTCAACCCAAATTTGATCCCCAGCACTCCATTTGCCCCGCCAAGCCTACCGGGAGTGACCCCTGAGCACTGCCAGGTATGGCACTAAAACAACAACAAAATTTTTAATGTCTTGTTTAGGAATATTTTCTGTACTTTTAAAAGTATAACTAGATGGTTTGTTGATTAATGTGTTCATATTCTGGGGTAAGTGCTTTCCACTTTGGAGGAGCTGGAGGATATATGCACTCAAAAGCTCTTCTATGACTTTCCTGCAAAATCATTGAAGCACCAGTCTTCACTGGCCTCCCAGGACACCTTTCTCTGGCAGTAGTACATCCACTATCCTACTGTGCAGCCACTGGGAAGAGGTATAACCTCTAGAGAGTGTGAACAGGTCCTGTCTTCAGAGTTTGCACTGGCCCTACTATTGTCTCTCTGAACCTACTCAGGGACTGTGCTTTCTGAGAAATGGTGACATAGACCTTCTCATGCTGCAGTGAGACCAAGTGGAAACCACAGGTTCTGGGTCTCTGTCCCACTTCAGTCACTGAACACAGGACTTTGGCAGGACCTTTATATCTGCTGTTTCTCTGACACTTTGCCATTTTCTAAGGAGGTTCTAGAAGTTTCTAATGTGTCCTTGCCCCAGAATACAGGTCTCTGAGTCATCTGAGAGCCCTCTGCTTGGCAAACAAGGCTTGCACTTCACTCTCCAGCTCAGAGTTTGCAACAGTAATACTCATGGTGTCCCTAACTGTGGTCTGCATTGTCTTTGTCTCCCTGTGTGTGGTAACAGCAACTTGAACTAATTTCTCAGTGGCCAGTGTCAATACCCCTCAGGATAGGAGACTAGCACTCTCCTTTCTTGCATGGGTTTCCATGTCATCTGCTTGTATGGTGTGACACGCAGCAACCCCAATATGAATTGTGTGACACGCAACAACTCCAATATGAATGAGTTAAGGTGCCACACTGGAAATATTGCTCTGAAATATGGCTAGATGTCTTATGTTATGGTAATAGTTGTCTTAGTAGCAGATATTGAAAAAGTGCCTTTCAAAACCTACCCCAGAAGTTTTGATGCTTAGGAAATATGTGTAATTTTTCTTCAGGGGAATCAATAAAATAACTATTTTCATAATGACTTTCTATTGAAATGCCTTGGGCCTCAGGCCCATAATCACTCTGTTGTCTAATGAGTTGTGTAGTCTCTACTGTCAGATGCAGACAAGACTAGTCCATCATGGAAAACACCATCTCAAAGGAGCTATGCCCTTCCTGCTACAGGCTCATGGGAACATGTTTTTCTGTGCAGGAGGTGGACCTCTGCCGGATCAGCAGCCAGGACAAATTGGGCCTCACTGTGTGCTACCGGACAGATGAAGATGATATTGGCATCTATATCAGCGAGGTAAGAGAGCCCAGAGAGCAAACTGGTCACTGAGCAGGATGTGTTCAGGGCTAGAGAAGGGGTCTCATAGAATTAGCCCTGCTAAACAATGGTCTGACTTACACATTCTGATGACCAGTGATCCTCATGGATAAATCAGGCCCAGAGTTGGTAGCTTATGAACTGGAATCATCCTTCTCATAGATTTCTCTGGAGAGAGTAATTTTTCACCAAGCTTCCCTTCCTGGCCAGCTTCCCCCCTCTAGCTAAAGGAAGTCTCTGAAAAGACACAGTATCACCTCCACATCCCAGCTTATAGCAATATAGATCCTTTTTCAGCCACAGATACAGATGCTACTGTGCCCTGCAGCACTCAGCCCCCAACCCTACTCACCCATCAGGGTGGATTCCTTAGAAGTTTGCATTGTTGCTTTCTTCCTTGTTCTTCTTGGTTGTTCAGTTGCAGTTTAGTTCATCTAAGCGTAGAATGTTCATTGCTGTTCCTTCAGCTACATTTATCTGTGCCTCCCATCCTTCAAAGCACAAAAATCCAACAGTTGAAAAAAACAATTCAGTCTTAAGAGACAAACCATAAAAGATCTATTGCTATCAAGCTTGCCCCATTTTACTGAGTTTTAGGGGAATCTTCCAGAATTTATCTTCTAGAATTCCCTCTTAACCTTTGATAGTCAAGACAGGGCTGTCCTCTGCTCTCTCTCATTGCTTTAATTTTCACAGCTCAACTGTCTCCCACCTTTGTGTGTGATTCCAGGACAGGCTCTATTCCTGTCTCCTGACCAGATAGTTAGCTTCCTGTCATTTCTGTCAGGAACCACATGCAGGGTGAGAGGCACAGCCAAATGCAGTGCAGGCTTTGCTTCTGTGACAATGCTCAGGTGTTCTGTTTTTCAGATTGATCCCAACAGCATTGCTGCCAAGGATGGGCGCATCCGTGAAGGAGACCGTATCATCCAGGTTTGTAGGCCCAGAGAGCAAACTGATAACTGGGGAGGATATGTTGAAGGTTAGAGAAGAATTAGCCCTGCTAAACAATAGTCTGACTCACACTCTGATGACCAGTGATCTTCTTGGGTAAGTCAGGCCCAGATTTGGCAACTTATGAACTGGAATTATCTTTCTCATAGATTTCTCTGGAGAGGGTAATTTTCTACCAACTGTTTGAGCTTTGTCTTAATATCATTGGCAAAGTTATGCATATTGAGGAAGGTTTGTCACTTGAGGACATAGCATATAATGGATCAGCTTTCTTATCTTGAACTTTGTGATTCTTTCAAATCATATAGACATGGAAGGTCTGAGGCCACTATATATACAACCTAGTGCTTCTTTTCCGCTTACATTGTTAATCCTGCTCTATCCTTGAATAAACACTGAGTTCTGGCCACCTGCTTCTGCAGTTAACACTGGATATCCAGCTGAAAAAGTCTTTAGCCCCTTCTCAGGGTCACAGTTGAAACTCTCCCCATCCCTCAAATGCTAGGCAGTGCTAAAGAAAATGTATTCCTTCTCAACCATAATACCTCATCTGGTTGTGGTTGTCCCTTCACTGCCATGCCCTACTTCTGTTCCATAAGCCTTAATGTCACTATTGCTGGTGTTTGGGCCCCATACCTCCTTGATACTGGGCCAGCATCTCCTAGAAATCCCTCTAGTGCCTCATAGCCCTGTTCCTGTGAGGGTGGGAGGTAGAGGCTTGACTGTACTCTGATACTATGGTGGTCTGTTCCACAGATTAATGGGATTGAGGTGCAAAATCATGAAGAGGCTGTTGCTCTCCTCACCAGTGAGAAAAAGAACTTTTCCCTGTTGATCGCAAGGCCTGAACTACAGGTGGGTAGATCTCCTGCACTTGAGCTGGGCCCTGTTTTTCAGACCTAAGCCCAGTCTCTGTTAGACATGCCTGGAGCTACTCTGGACTAGAAACAAACTACACATTGAATAAGGAAGTCTGATGGTCACTTAAGTCAGTTCTGGCTCCCTCAGAAAATAGGGTGCTTGGTGCTCACATAGACTGATGTATCAACACAGGTGTACTAATGGCAGGGAAGCAGACAGTGGACAGACAACCAGGGACATGATTGCTGAATTCTGGCCTTATCATGAGCTTTTCTGGATCTGCATGTTTATAAAATCGTCTCAGGGCCTATCACCCCACTACCAAATAACACCTCATCGACCACAGGAAAAAAGGCAAGCCTTCCAGATCTGTCTCTGACACCATGCACAGGCAGAACCACCAGACAGACAGACAGACACACATACACAAAGCGTTAAATATATGTGTACACATGTGTACACAGACAGTCACGCACTCACAACATGCACTCTGACACCACATAGATGATGCACAAGCATGTGTATACCAGATAGGCATGCACTCACACTGCATACACACAAACTGGGAAGCATATCAGGAGTAGCCACCCTTATGGCTGTGTACTCTGATGACACTAGGGACCCCCTGTAAATGTGGACCCATAGGGAGAGCTTTCTTGCAGGTGAGCCTCCCCATAGTCTGTAGTCCTTGGATTAGTTTAGGACTTGTTAGCCACTGGCCATGCAGGCAGGATGATAGGCCATAAGGTAGGGAGCCCAAATAAAAAGCACTTGAGCAGGAAAGATGTGTGGGTCCCCACATAGCCTGACTCTCATGGGGAATCAGTGGCCTTCTTAGGGCCAGACTTTTGTGAATTGAGTCATTCGATTCTTTTTTTTTTTTTTTTTGCTTTTTTAATTTTTTTTTTTTAAAAAAAAAAAAAAAAAAAAAAAAAAAAAAAAAAAAAAAAAAAAACCTTCACCAGTGCTACATTCCCATCACCTATGTCCCAAGTGTCATTGGAGAGAGGGTGGGGTGAGTCATTCAGTTTCATTGTTATTGAAGTAGCAAAGCACAAGTCATGGCCTGCTAGGCTTGAGTTCAGTCTGCTGAGATGCAGCAACAATCTAATTCAGCTGCAGATTCCAGACACACATCCCACACCCTTTCAGCCTACTCTTTATGGGCATGAAGCAAAGGACTAAAAGTCTTGCCCTACCCTACAATCACCCCAAGAGTGTCTTCTCACCCACATTCTGGCATATATTTCCAACTTCCAGGTGAAAATGTGTTACTAGGGCTTCCCAAAGTAGTAGAGCGAGAAGGAGTGTGGGATGGGGTTAAATTCCCAGTGATCCTCATGCTGGCTGCTTCTTTCAAGCTTGAAGAGGGCTGGCTGGACGAGGACAGGAATGACTTTCTAGATGACCTGCACCTTGACATGCTGGAGGAGCAGCACCAACAAGCAATGCAGTTTACAGCTAGCCTGCTCCAACAGGTACCACCCTGCCAGAACCTAACAATAATCATAATCTCAACTCTGATCCTAACCAGAACACTACCACAACCTCATCCTAACACCAACATGAATCTCAACTCCAACCCTAACCCAAACACACTTTAACAACAACCCTAACACTAATCTCAACTTATTTTTTAACCCTAATCCCAACCAAGTCCACCCTTAACTAAACCAAAAACTAACTCCACTCTCACCCTAACATGAAACCTAGCATCCTCATCCTAACTTTAGACCTAACTTCAAATACAACCATAAGCCAACCCCAGTACTAACTCAAACCACAACCCTCATCTTAATCCCAAAGTAAACACTAACACTGACCCCAACCACAAATTCAACCACACAACTGAATTTAAACCCAACCCCAACACTTAACCCCAACAATAACATTACCAAAACTAACACCATCCCTAAAACCCTGATCTTCAGCTAGCCCAACCCAATCTTAACCACACCATATCATTAATACAAAATATACTCTTACCCCAACCTACCCCTAACCTCCACCCTAACTCTAACCACAACTCCAGTCCTAACCCTAAATCTAATCCAAGCCCAACACTAATCTTAATCTCAATACCACTACTAACCTAAACCCCAACCTTCACCCTAACTCCCCAACTCCATCTTAATCCTAGTCTCAACCCCAATACCAACCCCAAACCTAACCCAAACCCTAATCTTAACCTCAACCCCTACCCACCCCAATCTTAAACTTAAACCTAACGCTAATCATGATCAACCGTAACCCAATTTTTACCCCATCCTAGGTAAGCATCCTGAGGGGACAGAATACTTTAGACAATCCCAAAGCCAAAGCAGTGTTCTCACCAACCCACCAATAATCAGAGGCTGGGCATCAGAGTGGAATCCTAGGCAGGACTGAGGGCACCAGTACTGATCTGAGAAACACTGTGGGCTAGCTACACCTGCAGCTGCTTTACCAGTGAAAGGCTGTAGATGAGCCCCAAAGAGTTAGAAAGCTCACTTCTGAGCCATGACCCATGTCCATGCTATGTAAGGGTGGCTTCACTCATTCATGGTTGGGGGATTATTTTTGTTTGATTTTTGGACCACACCCAGTTGTGCTCAGGGTCCTACTATTGACTGCCTCTGTACTCAGGAATCTCCTGGTTTACTTGGGGAACCATAGAAGATGTTGGACTTCAAAGCTGGGTCAGCTGCATGCAAGCTGACCTTACCCCTGTACTATTACTTAATGTCTTTTATCTTTCTGTTCAAAAGAAGCATGAGGAAGATGGGGGAACTACCGACACAGCCACCATCCTGTCTACACAGCATGAGAAAGACAGTGGTGTGGGGCGCACTGATGAAAGCACACGGAATGATGAGAGCTCAGAGCCAGAGAACCAAGGAGATGAAACAACTGCTGCCTCCAAGCTCACATGCAGCCAGGATACACTGGGCAGTGGTGACCTGCCCCTGAGCACTGAGTCCTTCGGATCAGCTGAAGGTGTGGACCCTGATGACCTAGGCATCCCTCCTGCTGAATGTGAGCACTTCCGCCAGCTCCTAGAGCTCAAGTGTGGCCGACTGTGTCCTGGCAGCCCTTCAGATGGTCCTGCAGATGCAGATGCTGGCAAGAGTGACCCCGAAAGTGTGGACCGTGAGCTGGAACTGCTCAATGCTGAGCTGCGCAGCATCGAGCTGGAGTGCCTGAGTATCGTGCGTGCACACCGGGCACAACAGGCCCATGATGCCTGGGCTCTGCAGCACAGCGGGCCCCGCACCTCCAGTACTGAGCACCGGCCGACCCTGGCTGACATCTCCGAGCTGCCCGAGAAGTCTGATAAGGACAGCTCGAGTGCCTACAACACAGGTGAGAGCTGCCGCAGCACCCCACTCACCCTGGAGACGTCACCAGATGGTTCACTGTGCCGCACTGCCAGTGGGCCCTGTATGCAGGGCATGCTTGCTATTACTGAGGACTCTGAAGGGGATGGCCCCACAGCCAAGGAGCCAGACTCTGGCCAACTCATGGATGGTAGGGACCGGCAGCCCCGTGCCTGCAGCCCTTTGCCTAGTGGCCAGCTAGTTACTTCTGGGCCACACTCACCCTACAAGCACGCACACATCCCGGCACATGCGCAGCACTATCAGAGCTACATGCAGCTCATCCAGCAGAAATCGGCCGTGGAGTATGCACACAGCCAGATGAGCCTGGTGAGCATGTGCAAGGACATGGCCACAAGACCCAGGGAGCCTCGGCTGGAGTGGAAGGTGAAGGTGCGCAGCGATGGCTCACGCTACATCACCAAGCGACCAGTGAGGGACCGGATGCTCCGCGAGCGTGCACTCCGTATCCGTGAAGAACGTAGCGGTGTTACCACGGACGATGACGCAGCCAGTGAGCTGAAACTGGGCCGCTACTGGAGCAAGGAAGAGCGCAAGCAGCACGTTGTACGGGCACGAGAGCAGAGGCGTCGGCGCGAACTGCTGCAGCAGAGCCGTGTGCACTGCCTGCAAGAGCATGGGGACGAGCGCCGTGAGAACAGCATCCTGGAGCTGAGCCACAAGAAGATGATGAGGAGAAGAAACAAGAAGATCTTCGACAACTGGATGACTATCCAGGAACTGCTGACCCATGGCACCAAGTCTCCTGATGGCACCCATGTGCACAGCGCCTTCCTGTCAGTGACCACCGTGTGATCTTCCTTTCATGTGTGCAGGGTGCCCATGGGGCTGGAGACCTGCCTCATTCAGTGTAGCAGGTGTTTGTAGAAGATATGTGCATCCAGGTATTGAAAAAGCAGCTGTGTATGCAGTGGTGTGCATGCACATTTGCATGCAGACATGTGTACATGCATGCATATATGCGTTCAGACGTATATACTGGGCCTAACTGCCAGGCAGCCAAGCAGCTCTTTTCAAATAGAAATCATACTTTTTTACTTGTTCCTTTTTACATGAAGTGATAAAATTTCAACAAGATCTTTTACTAAGCATATTTCCACAGATAGTTGTTTAAAAGTATATTCATATAAAAACTTAAACATGCTTTTTTTTCCAGAACACAAATATAACTGTCAGTCTGTATTTTAATTGAACTTGTTTTATAATGTTATTTTGCCTAATGTGTTTTATGAATGACCATTAATATTTTAGGTCAATGCTTCCAATTTAAACCTCCAAGCAGTGCAGCAAACTGTGTGATAATCATAAACAACCTAACAGTATTTAGAGTTGGAATACACATTAAAACATCATCCTGGTTAAAGTTTCAGAAAGAACGTGTAAAGGTTTTAACAGAAAGCAGAATTTGGTGCAGCTTTGTGGATTTGTTAAGCATCTTTTCAAAACTGCCTCTCGAGGTGATCTGCATGCCCAGGCACAGCTGCAGATGGAGACAGTCTGTGGAATTTAAAGACTGATTGTAGTAAATCTTGGCTTTGTAGATTGGAGGGAGACATTCATAAGAAAGTTCACAACATCACAGTCCTTAGAAACATTAAGTAAAACGGCTTTAAAGTAAATTATTATTTTCCATTTGATATGTTTTCAAATGACTCCCCATTTTGCAGTGATGCCTATAAAATAAAAGTCTTTTGCAGTGTTGACAGTCCTTATGTTACTTGATATCTTGGGAGTTTGAGTCATTCAAGTTGTGCACCCACTTTATTCTTTCTGAATGTTAGACATGCCAAACTCATCCTATAATCTAACCAACTCTTGCAGAGAGCCTCCTGCTGCCCCATATACTCTAAGCAAGTAACCATGAGAAACTTAATCAGTGAGGGACCTGATAACAGTGAAATCTCTTTCATTTAACATCCTTTGCTGCCTCTTGGGAACACTGAATTCTTGGGGGTTCCCAGTGGAATGGTGCTGTGTTCTCCATGGTGGTATCATCCAAACACTGGATTCCAGGCTCCCCAAAACTCCCAGGCCCCTAATTCCTGTCTGTTTACAATGGATTTAGTAACACTATCTACTGATGAGATGAACAGAAGTAAAGACAGGATTAGTTATCAGGTTTCATCTCTGATAAGGCAGAAATTAGCAGGTGTTACAGCATCTCCCAACAGTTCTCTCTCAAGCCCCCTCTGTTTCCAGTAATTTTAAGCATGATTGTGTTCCTGCAGATAAGAAATAACTTAAGGAAAGCATTGTTATGGTAAATACAGTAATATTTGATTCAGTGTGAGTTCCCTGAAATAATCACTATGCAAATGTAACTCTGGGCTCTTCCAGGCCTTTTTCTTCACTGATCCTTATTTCCTTCTCCCTGGTTCCACTTCCAATAGGACACATTCCCTGGAATTTCTTACCAATGAGTTTGCTATCCAGGTAGAATTACTTTAATAATGTAGAGCGCACACAAAGAAGCAGCTTGGTTTCACTGGTACCATGCAGAACATCTGGACATACCCTAAATCTCTAGGAACAGCCCCCAATATCTCAGCAGACTCTCAATGCTCTTTTTGGATAGATGAGCTCTGAAGTTATCCCTCTTCGTGGCTTGCCTGTAATTCACGCTACTGATGCAGGTCAGACTCAAGGGTGCTGACAGCACAGACTGAGGGAGTTTCTAGGAGAACTTGGTGCAGAATCTCTGGGATCCTCAGTATATCAGGTGGAAAGAGGGGTGGTATTTGGTAAATCTCAGCAATCTGTTAACATGAGATAACATGACATAACAGATGAAATGACAATCATAAACCTAATGATTTAAAAAAAATCGAGAAGAAATAGAAATTAAAAAATCAGTCCCATGGGGCCAGAGAGATAGCATGAAGGTAAAGCGTTTGATTGCATGCAGTAGGATGGTGGCTCGAGTCCTGGCATCCCACATGGTCCCCTGTGCCTGCCAGGGGCAATTTCTGAGCGAGTCAGGAGTGACAACTGAGCACTGCTGGGTGTGATCCAGAAACCAAAAAGAAAAATCAGTCCCAGGACTGGAGAGATAGCACAGTGGTAAGGTGTTTGCCTTGCACACAGCTGACCCAGGATTGTCTGTGGTTCAAATCCCAGTATCCCATATGCCCTCCCACCCCCCGAGCTTGCCAGGGGCGATTTCTGAGTATAGAGCCAGAACTAACCCCTGAGCGTCACCAGGTATGACACAAAAACCAAAAATAAAATCGGGGCCAGAGAGATAGCATGGAGGTAAGGTGTTTGCCTTTCATGCAGCAGGTCATTGGTTCAAATCCCGGCATCCCATATGGTCCCCCGTGCCTGCCAGGAGCAATTTCTGAGCATGGAGCCAGGAGTAACCCCTGAGCACTGCCAGGTGTGACCAAAAAACCAAAAATAAATAAATAAATAAAATCTTGTTTGTATAAAAAATCAATCCCACTTGTAAATATATAAAAAATAAGAAAAATCTTCTAGTGAGTGAGAAAAATCTTAATGAGAAAAAAGATCTGTATATTGAAATTTATAAATTATGGCTTAAAGAAATAGAAGGTACTCAAAAGGGGGGAAATATATAGTGTTTATTATTAAAAAGTTAACATGATTTCAAAGGAAGGTTCCCTTACAAACCAGGGCAATACAAAGACACAAATACTGCCTTCATCTAACCTCAATATCTTTTTCATGACAGTAAAATAACAGACAATACTAATTTTTGTATAGAAACAACAAAAAGCTCTTTATTATCAAAATAATCTTGAGGAAAGGAGTTGGGAATCATACTCTCTATTGTCAAGCTATTCTACAAAACTACACTGGGAATTAGAGAGCTATGACAGCCAATATGCGAATTGAGATAGCTGACGACTGTCTTATCCTTGGAACCCCACTAGGAATGATCCTTGAGCACAGAGATAGGGGTTAGCCCTGAACATGGCTGCTTGTGGCCCACAAAATAAAACAAAATATTACATGAGACTAAGTGTAATTAGCCAGACAGAAGGGACAGACATCATTCATTGCAATTGTATCTGTTGCTGAGGACAGACTGAGTGGACCCAGGAATTGAGAGTAACAGCACCATGTTTTGTTCAGGATGAAAAAGTTCTGGGTATAGTGACCTGATTACATCATAATGGAATCAGTGTGATTAATTAAAATTGAAACTTGTTTTAATTGACAGGTGTTTTACAAATGAGAGTAGTCTTTTTTTTTTTTTTTTTTTTGAGTCACACCTGACAGCGCTCAGGGGTTACTCATGGCTCTATGCTCAGAAATCGCTCCTGGCAAGCTCAGGGGACCATATGGGGTGCCAGGATTTGAACCACCATCCTTCTGCATGCAATGCAAACACTACCTCCATGCTATATCTCCAGAGATAGCCAGAGTGAGTAGTCTTATGGTAAAACAACTCAAAATCCCCTCATTCCTTGGGAACTCAGGTTGTTGCAATATTGATAGTTACATGTGCTCTACAGACACCACCATAAGCCAGGATCTGGATCTGCTTTAGCAAACACCATAGTCATGCTTGCAGATGTTCTGCAGAACCTCCCTGAGGGCTTCAACCCAAGGTTCCCTCTCCTTCTGAGATTTTTCCCACAAAAGAAGAACAAGCTCAAGGAATGATCAGAGAGCAGAACCTGCTCCTCCACAGGCTTCTGGATTTCGTGGACTTTACTTTGTGCCGGGCCTCATTTGGTGTGCAGAGTGAATTCTGGTCCTCTTACAGTGTTAAATGATACGTAAACAAAAAACAAACTCTGGGTGGCACAGCAAGGAAAAAGCCCAGGTTGCAGTGGCTTACCCATCAGGTGGTAGTTTTCAAAGTTGAGTCCCAGAACTTGCAGGACCTGAAACATGATGAGAAATGCATGTTCTCAGGCCCCAGCCATCTGATTCAGCAAGGTCTGTGACAACTCAGAGGTATCCAGAGTTCAAGAGGGGTAGAACAAGCAGGGTGGAGTAAGTGGGGTCGAATAGCCAAGTGTCTCTAGTTCATGGAACAATAAACTCTGTAAGGTGTCACACTGAAAAATGAAACAATGAGCAGAGGATAGTGGAGTGGTTCTCACTAACCTAGGCAAGAACAGAGGACAGTGAACTGGGCCTCACTCCCCTTGGCCCTTTGGTGCCCTCTCTAGGAGCAGGTGCTTCTGTCATTGGTTTGGCTGTGCAGGTAGTCTCAGGTGCTCTGCATTTTCTGAAATTTCAGTCCTGCTGGTATAAAGAATGGGAGAAATTATTAATATAATCCACATCTAATAAGAGGCTAATATCTAAGATTATATTAGGCACTGGTAGTACTTTACAAGGAAAAATACCTATACCCATCAAAAATGAGGGAGGAAAGATGAACAGAAATTTCTGCAAAGAAAAAATACAGATGACCAAAGGTACATAAAAAAAAAATGAAGTCAAAACAACAGAGAACTATCTTGCACCACTAAGACTGGCACACATTAAAAAGAACAAATACAAGGCTTAAGAAGTTAAGAAAGCAGGAGTTAGAAAAAAATCAAAGGAAATAATAGGGCTTAAAAACTTGGTGAAAAACTAGGTGAAAAGAAATTTTCACTGGAAGGCCTGCCTCAACAACAGAGTAACAGCTGCTGAATACAAAATCAGTGATATGGAAAATGAATTGTGTAACAAATCCATACAGCAGAAAAGGCTGCAAGAGAGCTTTAAAATAAATGATGTTGGAAAAGTCCTCAAATAATGTGAACAGATAAAATAGAAATTAGGACAAATTCAATAGTAACAACATAAGAATTATTAGAGTCCCAGAGATCCAGGAAGAAAGTCCTCGTTAAAAATAAGCAGTCGGGGGCAGAGAGATAGCATGGAGGTAAGGCATTTGCCTTTCATGCAGAAAGATGGTGGTTCAAGTCCTGGTATCCCATATAGTCCCCCGTGCCTGCCAGGAGCAATTTCTGAGTGTAGAGCCAGGAGTGACCCCTGAGCACTGCCGGGTGTGACCCAAAAACCAAAAAAATAAACAGTTATACATCTGTATCCCACTGCCACTCTAGACCGCAGGAACTCCCAAGCTGCTTTCAGGAACACAGACCAGGTGAGTCTGTGCTTTACCCGCTACCCTGGACCCCTGGAACTTATCCAAGCCCCAGGACTGACCACAGGACAGTAAAGCAGACCTCTGAAATTTCAACATTCAAAGCCAGTAAATGCAAAGAAATATAGGTAAACTAAGGAAGAGACTAGAAGCTGGGGAAATGAAGAGAAATCCTAGCAAGTTTCCAAGTACCCAAAACACAGAAGCCCAACAGATGAGTACCTGAAAGCGGCAATGAATGTCTTAGTAATTGAAATCAAAGAATCACTAGCCTGTGAAATCAAGAAATCTATATATGAACAATTCAACCAACTCAAAGAAGAACTTTTACAGAAGATGAGAGAATCCATACAAATGAGATTAAGGGAAATAAAAAAAAACCATAACAAGCCATAATACCAGAATTACACAGTTGGAAGAGCACATAGAGGAACTTGAAGAAAAACTATAAACCAACAATGACAAGGAAGTCAATAAGGAAACAAGAGACAAAACATTGGAAGAAAATGTCAGGTACCTAATGAACAAAGACAAAAGAAATAACCTATGAATTGTAGGAATACCAGAAGGGGAGGAAAAAGGAAAGGAGAAGAACAGGTAGTGAAGGAAATAATAGCTGAAAAATTTCCTACCCTGGAAAGAAGCACCTACACAAATCCAGGAGGCTAAAAGTGTCCCTAATAAAATAGATCATAACAGATGAATACCAAGACATATAGTCATCCAAACGGCAAAAAGAAAAAGAGAGAAAGAGAGAGAGATGAATTATTTAAAGCAATAAGGGTGGGGAAAAAACCTCAAGTACAAAGGAAGGAACATAAGAATTAAACCAGATCTCCCATTTGAAGCTATTAAAGCAAGAAGACAGTGAAATGACATATTCAAACTACTGAATGAAAGAAACTTCCAACAGAGAGTCCACCAACTGGCAAAACTCATTTATATGGGAAGGACTAAAAACATTCTCAGACAAAAACAAAATCGTGCCCAGACCCAACACGCCCTGGACCCACACGCTGGCCTGGAAGCCAATGAGGGAGTGAGTACTCTGGCCGGGCACCCCCTGCACTTGTCCCAGACCCCGCATGCCCTGGACACACACACCCCAGACCCACACGCTGGCCCGGAAGCCAAATCGGTGAGGGAGTGAGTACTTCGGGCACCCCCTGCACTCCCCATACCCACACGCCCCAGACCCACACACTGACCCAGAAGTCAGTGAGGGAGCGAGCACCTCAGGAACCCCCTGAACGCACCCGGGACCCATGCGCACTGAACCCACACACTGGCCCGGAGCCAGTAAGGGAGCAAACACCAAGTGCACTCCCTTCACACACCCTGAACCCACACTCCAGCCCAGACACAGGTAAGGGAGCAACCACCCCCAGGCATCCCCTGCATGTGATCCACCCGCCACACCAGACACGTGCAGACACGGGTGAGGAAGGGATCACCCCCTATGTACCCCCTGCCTGGCTCCTGAGCCAACATGGCTACCGTGGGTCAGGCTGGGATATGTGAAATGGAGGGGAGCGTGGGACCACTAGAGCAACCTGCCCCCCCATCCCAGGAGTGGACTCCTAACTCCCGGGGCAGAGGGAAGCTGCCGGGTGGGTCTGGTTGAGGGAATCAGCTGAAACCCAGAGGGGGCGGAGCTCTGCTGATTCCCAGACAGGTTAGAGAGGGCAGGGACATAGGCTCAACAGCATCCTCCGGCATTGTGGCCAGGAGTTGAACTGCACCAGCGGGCAGGAATAAGCAGAGGGAATTGACCAGGCCCACTGAAGGAAGTGGCATGGCTGACTCCCAGGTACGGGAGGGGGAGCAAAGGAGCCTAGGCTCAACAGCACACTCCATCACTGTGGCCAGAAGCAGAACTGCACTAGCTGGCATGTAAAGGGAAGACAAACTGATCGGGCCCCACCAGAGAGCACACAAGGAGCCAAACCTCAGCGACCTCACCCAACAGACCCCTCTAGAACCACATTCACGGAGGGGACCCATCCCCACGCCACAGGGGGAAAAGCAGGATGAACTGCACTCCAAACCACACCAATAAATTCAAAGAAATATGGGTAAATTAAGAACCCTAACATCTGGAGATACAGAAAGAAACCCTAGCAAGTTTCCAAGTCCACCAAAATGGACAGATCCATTGGAAGGAGACCTAAAAGCAGCCATGAGAAAGGTAATGCAAGAATTGATAAAGGAAATGAAGGAAACGCTAGCCACCAAGTACAAGAAATCTATGGATGAACAAATCAGTCAAATTAAAGAAGAAATGTTAAAGAACATGAGAGATTCCATACAAAAGGAATTGAAGGAATTAAAATACACCATAACAAGCCTTATGAGCAGAAACACACAGTTGGAGAAGCACATTGAAGAACTCGAAGGAAAATTGCAAACAAAAAAAAATGATCAAGAAGCCAACAAATAAATAAAAGGGAAAGCACTGGAAGGAAAATTCTAGTATCTAATGAACAAGGACAAAAGAAATAATCTAAGAATTGTAGGTATACCAGAAGGGGAGGAAATAGGGAAAGGGGAAGAACAAATAGCCACAGAAATAATAGCAGAGAAATCCCCCACCTTCTGGAAAGAAAATTCAGTGCAAATCCAGGAGGAGAAGAGAGTCCCTAATAAAATAGAACCTAATAAGCCAACACTAAGACATATAGTAATCCAAATGGCAAAAAACAAACAGAAAGATGAACTCCTTGAAGCAGTAAGGGAGAAAAAAAACCTCAAGCACAAATAAAGGGACATAAGAATTAAACCAGATCTCCCATTTGAAATAATTCAAGCAAGAAGACAGTGGAACGACATATTTAAATGCCTGATTGAAAATAATTTCCAACCTACGGTCCAATATCCAGCAAAACTCAATCATATGGGAGGGCAGACTAAAAACGTTCTCAAACAAAAACAATCTTGCATTATTTGCGCAAACAAAACCGATCCTAAATGTCCTACTCAGAGACAAATTGCACAATACAATTCCTGATTGTAACAACAACCACATTGCACAACACAACTGCACAACAGTCCTCTCTGTCAATAAACTCCCTAAATGTTAACGAACTAAGCTCTCCCATTAAAAGACACATAGTAGAGAACTGGATTAGAAAACATAAACCTTGGGCCCGGGAGATAGCATGGAGGTAACACATTTGCCTTTCATGCAAAAAGTCATCGGTTCGAATCCCAGTGCCCCATATGGTCCCCCGTACCTGCCAGGAGCAATTTCTGAGCATGGAGCCAGGAGTAACCCCTGAGCACTGTCGGGTGTGACCCAAAAACCACACACACAAAAAAAAAAAAAACATAAACCGATCTGCTGCCTGCAAGAAACACAAGTACAACTAAAGGACAAACATAGGCTTAGAATAAAAGGCTAATAAAAAAAAGCAGGGACAGACATTCTTATATCAGACCAAATTCCATTCAACCTCAAAAAGTGATCAAGGACAAAGAGAGACGCTACTTACTGATCAGGGGAACACTAGATCAAGAGGTACTAACCCTGGTCAATATTTATGCACCTAATGTAGAACCAGCAAAATATGTGAGGCAACTGCTCTCAAACCTGGAGAAACACATGAAGGGAAATGTGATAATAGTAGTAGATCTCAATACTCAATTATGACCACTGGACAAATCCACCAAACAGAAAAACAGCAAAGAAATAGAGCCCTAAATGAAAAATTGGAAGATCTAGTGCTAATGGACTTATAAAGGACCCTCCATCCCCAGAAAACAGAATATACATTCTTCTCAAGACCACATGGAACCTTCTCCAGAATAGACCATGTTCTGAGATACAAATCTAACCTATATAAGACGACAAATGTAAGGATCATTAAAAGCACCCTATCCAATCACTATGCAACACAGGTCAAAATCGACTACAAGAAGCAATAGAGAAAAACTAATACCTAGAGATTAAATAACATGCTGCTCAACAACAGCTGGATCAAAGAGCAAATAAAATAATAAATAAAAAGATTCCTTGAGACAAATAATAATGAAGAGACAAGTGTCAAAATCTGTGGGACACAGCAAAAGCAGTAATTAAGGGGAAACTCAGCAAACAGGCCTATGTCAAGAAACAGGAAAATGACAAAACAAACACTTTAAAGGATCACCTCAAGGAATTGGAACAAGAGCAGCAAAGAAACTCAACCACAACCAGAAGGCAAGAAATAATAAAAACCAGAGCAGAAATAGACAACATAGAAACTAAGAAAACAATACAAAAAAATCATTGAGACCAGGAGTTTGTTTTTTGAAAAATTAAACAAAATAGACAAACCACTGGCAAAACTCACCAAAAAAAGAGGAAAAACTTCTGTGGAAGTGTTTGTGTCCCTAAGCAAAACCTTTGTAGGGTTTGAGACCCTTTAGGGGAGAAATCAGGAAACACGAGCAGACAAATATGAAATATGAAATAATGATACCACACGCAGTATGTGTGGGGTCAACACCTTTCTGGCAAGAGTGCGACAAATTTAATCTTCAGGAAAGGGAGTATATAAAGGGAGAAAGAGGCAGTCATATCATGAAAGGAATGCAATGTATATTGTTTGATTTTAGAACAAATACACACAGCGTTAGGTGGCTTGTAATCTTAGAATAGAATAGGTTTCAGTTAGGAGTTAGAGGATAAAAGGAAGGCTAAATTCTTACATATCAAAGAATTTCCTGGCCCTAGGTGTCATTACTGATGTAAATTAACAGATAGCAGGAATCCTGGTTTACTCCTGATAACAAATATTCTTAACCTGTGGGAAATAGTATTCTAGCTAGGGACTAAGACCCACTTCCTATGATCTGGTAATAGAAAGAGAAAACACTGAATAAAGGGGTACATGATTGTTGTGTAATTTTTATGATGCTGTTTTTTGCCTGTCGCCCCACCTGGATCTTCCAGGTGGGGGTAATTAGGGAATGATAATAAAAAGCTTGAGGGGGAGGGTAGAGGGGCTTTTTTTTTCAGAGCTCTCGGCTGGATTGGAAGGCGGATTGAACAGACGTGAGAGTGAAAAAAATCTTTTGTGTCGAAACATTTGGTCCCCTAAATTCTGTGCTTGGAGTTGATTATTTGTGGGGAATTTGTTGCTGTGGTCTCCTCTAAGAGGAGGACATAGGAATAGTTTGATATTTCCTTTTGGAAATTACTGTTAGACTCTAACACCACCAGCAAGGGGTTCGGCCTCCCCAAAATCTGGCACCCGGAACAAGTGAATCTGAACCCTCTGGAACTGTAAGTGACATTCTGATTGGAAATTATCTTTGGAGGTTGTTGGCTGGTTGTTATGGATACTCACGCTCACTATGCCATATATTATTAGATACATCACTTTGGCATTACTCATGTGTGTTACTCTGTTTGGATATAAACCACTTGGTTTGATACTAGTAAATATTGTCATTGAATGGTTGCTGCTTACAATTCAATCAAAAATTTCTACTCCAATATTTGCATCGATTGAATTGTCTCCATTATCATGGTTTGTGGAATTTTTGTGTTGGCTAATATAACAATCATATGCATAGACATTGGCTGGTGGTTAGGAAATAGACAATGTGGAAATGGCATAGTAATGACCAGTATGGATAATAAAAAAATTTATCTTGGGGCCGGGCGGTGGCGCTGGAGGTTAGGTCCCTGCGATAACCTATAACAGACTGCGGTTCGATCCCCTGGTTCCCCATATGGTCCCCCGTGCCTGCCAGGCGCGACTTCTGAGCGAATAGCCAGGAGTAACCCCTGAGCATCACCGGGTGCGACCCAAAAACCAAAAAAGAAAAAAAAATTTATCCTACGAAAATTCAGACTAAGATACAGACTGATAAATCTAACACTGGCATCAAAAGTATAGGCATTTTTGTCGGTAAAAAATCAACCCAGACACATAATTTAGATACTCATAATCCAAATCACGATCTCAACACTGATGAAAAGCCCCCAGAGCTAAGTCCACAAGGGAGTCCTGATTCTGTTCACAGTATGGACTCACATGTTAGTGCCAACTCAGACAATGAACCACATTCTAGTATTCCACATCCCAGGCATCAGAGTCCTGTGAAGGGTACTTTTGCTAATCCGGCCTCAACTCTATTGCAAACAGTATATGTTTCAAATTATGAACCTCTTGAAATGGAGGATGTGGAACGGTTTAAGAAAGCATGTAAAGACTTTTGAGCCACCTCTCCATATTGTCAGGAGGTACAAAGCATATGGTGTCGAAAATCAATTTGGACCTGCATGACTTTAAAAAACTTGCTGAAATATGCCTGCCATCTATACAGTGAACCGAATGGGAAATGTTATATGCAGAGGGTGTGAAATCCAAACTATATAATCCAGATGGAACCAAAAAACGAGTGGCAGGGGTTAATCTCTCATATGAATTATTAATGGGAGATAATCAATATTCAGATATACAGACACAAGCGGCTTTACCAAAGGAAATATCAAAAATAATTAAAGATATTGCATTATCTGCATGGGAACGAATTGATACTAACAGTACTGGTGAGGGAACTCTTTTAAGAATCATCCAAGGTCCCCAAGAGCCTTATGTAGAATTTGTGGCTAAACACAAAGATGCTTTAAAAATACAAGTTAAAAATGATGAGGTGAGGAAATTTCTAGAAAAATGTTTAGCTTATCATAATGCTAATTCAGCTTGCAAATTGCATGGAAAAAGCTGATTTAAGCAAATTTTTATATGCATGTAGGAATGTTTATGATATGTCCCATTCATTAGCAAATTTAGATAAGGTGCAAACCTTAGCAATTACTAAAGAAATATACCTCTTTACCAAAGGGGACAAAAAGTTGCTCGAAAACCAGGTCTCTGCCCAAAATGTAATAAGGGTTACCACTGCGCGAAAGATTGTAGATCTGGAAATTCCCCTAATAATAACAGAATTAACACATGCCACAGTGGGCAGTGCTGGGCTTGATATAACTTGTCCAGGGAACATTACAATTAACCCAGGAGAATGACCTTATATGTTACACACAGGCATAGTGGGATCACCACCCCGAGATACAATGTGTTTGATTCTGGGCAGAAGTTCCCTTAACATAAAAGGTATATCAGTAACCACAGGTGTTATTGATTCAGATTCAAAGGGAGAAATTATTGTAATTATCAATGTGCCAGTTACTTGGACAAAAGGGGAGATGATTGCCCAAATAGTAATAATACCTTCTGTTAAATTTGGGACTTCAGATAAGAACTGGAGATTTTGGAAGCACAGATCCAGGGGCTACCCAAAACCCATTAGTGGCTCTGATTAAATGTAAAGATGAAAATCCAATGATTAAACTTAATATGGAAGGGCAATTCTTCAGTGGCATGATAGAAACAGGTGCTCAGGTAACTGTAATTTCTGATAAAGAATGGCCAGAAAATTGGTCTCTGCAAGAAATTCCATATTCATTAAAAGGAATAGGAGTCCTGAGTCCTTGTTTGTTAAGACAAGAACCATGGTATTTTATGGCCCAGAAAACCAAAAGGCTATAATCAAACCTCATCTGGGCCTATTCTCACCATCCCTGTGGGGCCGTGATTTGCATAAACAATGGAAGGCAGAATTCCATATTCCATTAGCTCAAGGTGAGCCTGAACCTTCTCCTGAATTAAAAACCCAAAATTTTTGGTAAGGGCCACTGCCAGAAAAACCCCAGCACCAATAAAAAAAAAAATGGAAATCTGGGGGCCCGGGAGATAGCATGGAGGTAAGGCATTTGCCTTTCATGCAAAAGGTCATCGGTTCGAATCCCGGTGCCCCATATGGTCCCCCGTGCCTGCCAGGAGCAATTTCTGAGCATGGAGCCAGGAGTAACCCCTGAGCACTGCCTGGTGTGACCCCAAAAAACCAAAAAAAATAAAAATAATAAAAAAATAAAAAATAAATAAAAAAAATGGAAATCTGATTAACCAATTTGGATAGGCCAGTGACCTCCTAAAACTGATAAATTAAAGGTGCGACAGAATTAGTGGAAGAACAGCTAAAATTAGGACATATTGAGCCTTCGTTTTCTCAATGGATTTCACCTATATTTACCATAATAAAGAAATCTGGTAAATGGAGATTGTTAGTGGATCTGAGAGCTGTGAATTTATCTATGATACCCATGGGAAAATTACAGACAGGTTTACCATCACCTGTAGTAATCCATAAGGAATGGCCACTAATTATAATTGACTTAAAAGACTGCTTCTATCATATTCTTATTCAACACATGATAAACACTGTTTTGCATTCGCAGTTCCTTCTATTAATAATACCCATCCTTGCAGGCATTTTCAATGGACTGTTCTCCCTCAGCGCATGCTAAGTTCACCAACTATATGTCAATATTTTGTGGACAAAATTTTGAGCCCTGCTCATGAAAGATTCCCAAGCTATAATTTATCAATACACCAATATTATTTTAATTACAATGAATAATGAAACAGATTTACAGAAATTATATGCTTATGTGATTGTTTGCAAATGGCAGGACTGAAAATATCTTTTGAAAAAATACAGACCATGCCATCATATCAATACTTGGGTTTTATTTTGGATAGAACATCAATACATCCACAAAAAAATGTCCATCGAAAAGGAGAGCCTTGGGGCCCGGGAGATAGCATGGAGGTAACGTGTTTGCCTTTCATGCAAAAGGTCATTGGTTCAAATCCCGGTGCTCCATATGGTCCCCCATGCCTGCCAGGAGCAATTTCTGAGCATGAAGTCAGGAGTAACCCCTGATCACTGCCGGGTGTAACCCAAAAACCACAAAAAAAAAATTAAAAATTAAAAAAAAAGAGAGAGCCTTAAAACACTTAAGGATTTTCAGAATCTTTTGGGTGATGTAAATTGGCTCCGTCCAGTGCTAGGAATCTCAAATGCAGAGCTGTTTAATCTGTTTAAAAACTTTGGAAGGCAATCCTGCATTAGATAGTCCCAGAAATTTAGCACAAACTGCTAAAAATGAATTGGACATTTTTTTGAACAGACTGCAAAAATCATTTCTCTTGAGATTTATCCCTGGAGAGAAGGTATTTTTATTAATTTTCCCTACAAAAGAAACACCTACTGCGGCTTTAATGCAACAGACTGGTCCTTTGGAATGGGTGTATTTACATAACAAACAGCCTCAGTCTGTGATATCTTACCTGCAGCTAATCTCAGAATTGATTATCAAAGCAAGACTCAGATCAATATCTTTGTTAGGTTTTGATCCAGATATAATAGTATTGATAATACCAAAAAAGGTAATTGAGTTAATATTGCCTTTTAATGAATCTCTACACAGGGCCCTCTCAGATTTTACAGGAGAGATTTATTCTCATTATCCAAAAGGAAAGACCTTGGACTTTTTGAAAAAGACTCAGTTTGTTATTTCTTCAATTGTGAGGGATTCTCCTATTCCCAATGCAAAAGTTTTTTATGTGAATTGATCAAGCGGGGGAAGAGGCAGAATAACTGGAGAAAATATGAATATAATGATAGAAACCAAATATAAGTCTGCACAGAAAGTAGAATTAGAAACTTTAATTTATCTATTAGAAAATGTATCTGAAGCCATGAATGTCGTTTCTGATTCTTTATATGTTGTAAACTTATGCCCAGTGATAGCCACTGCCTCCTTCAATTCTCAGAGTCCTATTATACAGAATTTATTTTTTAAAAAGTTACAACAACTTATTCAAAAAAGAACTGAACCTATCTTCATCACACATATTAGAGCTCATTCAGGCATTCCAGGGCCAATGGCTCAAGGAAATAAAACTGCTGATTTGTTGGCAATGCCTATATTTAAATCACCTGTAGAGGAACATTCAGACTTACACAAAATGCTCATCGTTTACATGTAAATTATTAAATTCCATGGAGTCAAGCGAGAGTAATTATAGGAAGATGTAACATATGTGCCCCACTAGCACAAAAGATAGCAGGAACAAATCCAAGAGGCTTGCAGTCTAATGAATTGTGGCAAATGGATGTAACTCAAACAGACTTATTTCCAAAAAAACCATACCTTCATGTGGTAGTGGATACATATTCTTGATTTACTTGGACAATTCCTATGTCTTCCCAAAAATCTAAGGCAATTTGCAGTTTTCTTTTTTTTTTTTCTTTTTTTTTTTTATTAATGATATTTCTTTATTTTTTGTATATTGTTGACAATAATATTTTAGGTACATATTAACATAAAATCAGGGGGATTCCCATATCAAATTGTCCTCCTTCCACCTCTATTCCCATCCTACCACCCATATCCACCTCCCTCTCCCTTGGGGCTGCTAGAATAGATGGTCTCCTCTGTGCCTAGCTTACAGCTTAGTGATCTTATACTTGTTTGGTCTTGGTACTTCCCTTATTTACCCTCTAACTGGGAGACGGGACTAGATAGTTCTAGTTATGCGGTTTTGTTTGAAGAAGTGAAAAGTGATAAACTGGGGTAAAGATCAAGTATGCCAAAAATGGACTGAGTCCTTCTAGAGGCGCTCATCATCGGTATGAGAGACAAAGGGGAAAAAGAAGGTGAAACACCTAAACAGTGCAAAAAGAAGTGTCAAATAA
>PVKC010003712.1:0-29400 GCA_004027635.1 Crocidura indochinensis
TTCTAGTTCTGTCATATTAGATTTTGCTCACGTGGTTCAGTGTTTGTTGCAAATACTGTAAATCAGAATAGTGAGGGTGTTTAGGAGTTTTTAAAAGGAATGTCCGTGGGTCCGGGAGATAGCATGGAGGTAAGGTGTTTGCCTTTCATGCAAAAGGTCATCGGTTTGAATCCCAGTGCCTCATATGGTCTCCCGTGCTTGCCAGGAGCGATTTCTGAGCATGGAGCCAGGAACCCCTGAATACTGCTGGGTGTGACCCAAAAAACCAAAAAGAAAAAAAAAAGGAATGTCCACCTAACTTTATTAGTTTGTTAAATCTAGAAAAGAATCCTTTTCCAATAATCGATAAATGAATCTGGTTTTCCTCAGGTTAGATCCAGTGTACCCTTTTGGGTCCATATGAGTTTGATCATGCCACATGGCCCATCTTGACTGTCAATTGGGTATACAGGGTATATCATAGACTGCTCACTTTTTTCCTCAATTATTCCTATCCCTTTGCAATCTTATTTCAGACACCAAGATCATGAGTCCTATCTGTGTTAGTAGGTAATTCTTGTCTTTATGGAAGAATTCAGTTTCCTGGGTGTTTATTTTATTTATTTATTTATTGGGCCACACCTGGTGATGCTCAGGGATTACTCCTGGCTTGAGGCACCATATGGTACGACGGGATGGAACCGAGGTTTGTTCTGGGTCAGCTGCCTTGAAGGCAAACACCCTACCGCTGTGCTGCTGCTCCAGCCCTCTGGATGTTTTTTAATTTTTTAAATTTTTTTTGGTTTTGGGTCACACCCGGCAGCACTCAGGAGTTACTTCTGGCTCTCTGCTCAGAAATCACTCCTGGCAGGCACAGGGGACCATATGGGATGCCAGGATTCGAACCACCATCTGTTGAATCAGCTGCATGCTTGGCAAACGCCCTACTGTCATGCTATCTCTCCAGCTTCTGGATGTTTATTTTAAAAGAGAACAGCTGCCTATTGGCAGACTAGGGCCATTTACAAAGACTTTGACTCCACCTTACCCGTTGCTGTGGGGTTTCAGGGTATGTAGCAGCTGGCAGGTGTCCACAGCGTAGCAAACTGAGTCATAGGGGCAAGCATAGATAGGAGGTTCTGTCAGAACTGGATTCTGAGCAAACCCAGCTCCCTAAAGGCCTTTCCTGGTGTTCTGCTGCTTCTTGGACAGCCCATACAAATGTGGCCAGTAAGAGGGTCAGTGGTCCTCCTTGTTTGCCTCTTTCATATGATCAGATCGGCAGTTGAGGTCAGGACTCAGGCAGTGCAGCCACCTGCATCTCTCCCTGCCAGTTCTCATGTGTTCTGTCCTACGGATAGCAAAGCTTGAGGATGAATCTGCTCTTCCCGGAGGCCTTTGAGCTGACTTGGACCTCCTTAACATGCTAGTGGCAGTGCAGCACTATATCCACCATCAGCATTATTAGAGTCTGCACACATACTGCATGCCCCTTCTGGGTGGACTTCCTGGACACCTCCAGGCTTGCTGGAGTGCTGCTTCCAAGCATCCCCAAACCTGGTAGCATTTACAGGGAGCAGACCCTATGAAGCAGAGACAGACAGATTTGCTACCTGAGCTATAAGGAAATAGGCTTATTAAGCACTGGTGGGGCTCAGCTACTGAGGAAACCCTGAACATCAGTCTGCCTTTGTTCTGGGAGTGTAGAAACTGGCCAAGCAGACTCCACTGCCCACTGCTCTGCACAATGCCTTTTGCAAATTCATTTCAAATTTCTGTAGTCTTCTGCGTTATAAAGTATATTCAAAATACCAGATTATATTTAAATTCAGTGCTATAATATGTTAAAATGCAAATTCAACAAAAACTTACATAACAACGATATTAGATCATATTTTTGCCACCTTTGGTGTAAAAAGGTATGTGGCTCCATGGTAGAGAGCACTTGCCTTCTCTGTGAGGCTCTGGGTTTGATCCATGGCACCATTGTTTTTAGAAAGGGAGAACAAAGGGGTCCGTAACACTCAGGCCCTGGAAACCAGCAGGGTTGCAGGAACCTCATGTAGTTGGATTTGCACATTGGCTACCTTGTGTAGGTTCTTGGTAGTTCAGTGTTTTTCATGGAACTTTCCCCACTCTCCATTCCTAGATAACTTAAATGGGAAAAAGAGAAGCCATGCCAAGAGAACACAGGACTTTCCAGAAGATGTTGAAGTTGAGGATGCACCAAGGAAAAGACTCAGGACTGACAAGCACAGTCTTAGGAAGGTAATTAGGACCCTGCTGCCCTGGCAGGGTGATTGTACCTTTTATTTCAATAGGGGGTTCTCATTCTCAGTAGATCATTCTATACGCTTCCACAACCCCTCCAAGAAGGAACCTACTGAGAACATGTCATTCTCTACAGGCTTTAACACAAGCTTGTGATACTTGGCTTTCAAAGGAAAATATTCAGACACTGTGAATGGTGGGTATTTGTCTTCAGCTCAACTGAAGATGAAAACAACCTATTGGGGTTATTAGTCGAGGTGTAAATACTGAGTTGTTTTGAAACTATAAGAATCTATTAAAAGATTGATTACATTTTACTAAATCCAATAAAATCTTTTTAATGTCTTTGTTAAAGGCAATAAAATATTAAAGACATTGAAAATAGATTTTATGAACACTGTTTATTAGTAATTGCTAATGGAGCTAATCAGAGTTACTCTGTACTTAATGGGACTTGTAGGTCTGTGTGATGCAACAGAAAGGAAGCTAAGAGCATATGGAAAGGACAGCAGAGCATTTTTTGGCCCTGCCTGGTGAAGGTCATGATGGTGTGTGGAGCAATGAGCTGAGGGAAGTGGCTGCTACTCCCTAGCATGGGCCCTGCCAAGTGAAGGTCATGCATGATGTAGTATGGAGTATTGAGCTCAGGGAAGTGGCTTTCAATCCCTCGTATGCACTTCATGGTGGCAGCTTAGTCTCAGATGACTCCTTAGACCCAGCAGTCTTTACTAGTTACTTTGAAATCTTTGTATTTGATATACTTGGTTGCACCCTGGCACTGCCTTCCCCTGTCTCCAAGCACTGTTCTGACCCTGGTGTTCCCTACCAGGCATCAGATCGTTAGGCCCAAATGATCACCAAGTTCCATTTGGAGAGACTCTCAGGCTGCTGAGCACTGTGGGGGAGACCACTTTTCCTACCCCCATGCCCAAAGAAAACTGGCCCTGGATATTAAAACACTAAATGCATGTTAGCAGCTAGGGAAGAGCTATCATGGCTTAGGGAGGCTGTGCCCTCTCGAGAAAGGCTCTGGGTTTGACCCTCAGTGCTAAAGCATTGAGAACTGCAGTTTCATGGTGTCCCTTATGCCTTATTATGGGAATATTTTGGATATGGGGGCTACTCTTTGGGGGCACTGTGCCCTGCTACAGTGGGACTCCAGGAAACTTGGGCTGACATTGCCACACGGAGCCCAACTCTTTGCTCTCTGTCTTCTTCTCACTCTTCTTCAGTGGTCATCTTTGTGGTTACCTGGAGCCAGCTTCCAGAGGTAGTTCCAGTGGCCACCCAGCTCAGACTTCAGGAATTCCACTCAGTTGCTTGTCAAACTTTAGTGAAGGATCCATTTTCTCTCATTCATCCTCTGCTTCCTTCCCCAATAGGAGGGTTCTGGTCGAATGTTAAATTAGACTCATGTAAGAGATAGAAAGGGCAGAGAGCTCAGTGATAGAGCAACATGTTTCACAAGTCTCTGAAAACTTGGGTTTCATCTCAGCACCCCAGGGAAGAGTGTTGAGGCACTGCTGGAGCCTGCCAGTTCCTATCCTCCACATATGTGAGAGTGAGGTAGGGGATGGCAGTGCAATGTGGAGCATCTGGTTCTATTCAAAGCGAGCCCTTGTTTTGAAGGCACTCCATTGGTTCACATGGGATTTTCCCTTTTCTCCCCCTCCCACCTTCCCTGCTTCCTTTCTCTACTCTTTTTGAAACAGAGAGAGATCACTGACAAAGTGGCCAGAACAAGCTCTTGCAGGGCCATCGAGGCTGCCTCCTCCCTGAAGAGCCAGGCAGGTAATGTGGGCAGCACTCCTTCCTTGTCCTTTTCTTCCAGGTGCCTGGGCTGCATGATGGGTGTGAGCAGGGTAGGGTGTGCTTGGGGGTGGCATCCTCAGACAACTCACCTAGAATCAAGAGGGTGAGGTATAAATGAATTTTTCATATCTCTGGAGACTCCTTATAGAGATAAGGACGAGAGTCATTTTATCTGCATGGCACGTTTTTTTCTTTTCATCTTTTTGGATCATACATGGCCCATACTCCTGGCTCTGTACTCAGGAATTACTTCTGGTAATACGTCAGGGATATTTGGGATGCTGGGGATTGAAACTGGGTAGGTGCATCAAGGCAAATGCCCTACCTACTGTAGGGCCCCTTGATTTTACTTTTCTACTCATTCCAACTGAGTTTTACTGCTTTCATCTTCAAATTCTACTAGAGAAGTGATTTAAAATAGAAATGTTAAGGTTTCTTTTAGGACTAGATATTGCTGTCAATTTTGACAGTTTTCATTATCTGATTGTCTATATTAGCTAAGTTGAACAAGGGGTTTCTATATCACAATAAACTATTGATTTTTTGTTGTTGTTGTTGTGGTGGTGGTGGTTTTTGGGCCACAACCGTTGAATGATTGATTTTTAAGGCCACATTCAAGAATGCTCAGGGATTACTCCTGGGGCTGTTTAGGGAACCATGCTGGAGACTGAATTCTGATTGGCCAGGTGTAAAGCAAGTACTTTATCCACTGTACTGTCTTTCTGGCCCATCGAATTTTTTTACAAAAATTGCTATAAAAGGGGCCCGGGAGATAGCATGGAGGTAAGGCGTTTGCCTTTCATGCAAAAGGTCAGCGGTTCGAATCCCGGTGCCCCATATGGTCCCCTGTGCCTGCCAGGAGCAATTTCTGAGCATGGAGCCAGGAGTAACCCCTGAGCACTGCTGGGTGTGACCCAAAAACCAAAAAAAAAAAAAAAAAGCTATAAAAATAAAAATTGCCATTAAACAAGTAAAGAAAGGTAGAGGCAATTTAGCTATTTGTTTCCAAACCTTTTTGTTATTATTTCCGAAGAATTTATTAGGAAATTTTACCAAATTTTTCCAGTTAAAAGTTAAACCTTGGTACTGGAGAGATAGCATTGGAGGTGGAGCGTTTGCCTTGCATGCAGAAGGATGATGGTTCGAATCCCGGCATCCCATATGGTCCTCTGAGCCTAGCAGGAGCGAGTTCTGAGCCTAGAGCTAGGAGTAACCCCTAAGCGCTGCTGGGTGTGACCCCAAAAACCAAAAAAAAAAAGTTAAACCTCGAAGGGCCAGAGCAGTAGGACAGATGGTAGGGAGCTTGCCTTGCATGCAATTGACCTAGATTTAATCCCTAGCATTTCGTAAGTTTCCCAAGCCCTGCCAAGAGCGATTTCTGAGTGCAGAAGCAGGAGTTAACCCCTGAACACCACTGGGTATAGCTATCCCCCCCCCCCATACCTCTAGTATTTCTAGCCTAATAATTTTTTTTATCATCATAACTTCATTTAGGAGAGGGAAAATTTTAGACAATACAGAGATTGAGGGTACAAGATTTCAAACTTTATAGACCCAAAATTATTATTTACAGCAACGAAAAATCTGTCTGATGCATGCAAACCACTGAAGAAGCGAAATCGGGCTTCCGCAGCAGCATCTTCAACTCTTGGGTTTAGCAAAAGTTCATCTCCTTCTGCGTCATTAACTGAGAATGAGGTAAAATAACAATAACAGTGATAACAGTGGCATTCATATAAAAGCCATTTAGCACTCTCAGTGGAAGTGTGAGTAAAGGTCAGACAATAAACATAACATTGGTGTTCTCCATAAACTAGGTTAGTCTTAGTTAAGCTCACTAACTGTGTAAAAGTCACGAAATGGAAAAAGATCTCTATTTTAGTCTCTCTGAGCCCTTCAAAAGACACATAGGATATGTATAAATATACACGTATATATTTTAGTATTTGATGCATTTAATTGTACATGAACTCTGTCTAAAGCTGTTCTACATAGCCCTCACTGGAATTTCCTTCTCAGAGTCTACTTTGGTTTGGATAGGACACACTGCTTTCAATTTACACTGGTCCTGCTGCACTGGCCACTGGTGGGCTGAAGGGGGCGCTCACATGCCATACAGAATCCAGTGGTTTCCGGATCTGGGCTCAGAGTAATGTTCTCATAAACATGGCTTTGGGTCCAGAGCTCTGGTCTTAAGTTATGGCATCTTAGATACTTGAGTGTTGAGAGGAGTCAGAACCACTATGGTAATATGACTCCTGTTTTTTGGACTTGTGCAATAAGTGAAAGCAAAATAGTTATTTGAGTGGGTTACTTATCACTGTATCATGACTTCTAGATTTTATTATTAAAGTCTTTTATTGCTAAAAGCAAAAACAAAACAAAGGCCTCAGTGTGTAGGCAGGACTCTCCAAAAGAGCTTTGGATTCCAGTTTGAGAGACGACTTTTAAGTGCTTACTTTTAAATGTTAATTTCTTGTTATTTTGTTCCCTGTGAGTCTGTTTTTCTCATTGTAGACAGGTGTCCTGTATTTGATACTATTTTGAGGTGATGCTAACTTGGGGCTTTTTGGGAACAGGGTAGTAACAGAGAGTGGATAGACTTATTGTTAGGTCAGAAGGTAGTACTTCTGACCTGGTCTCCCCTCCCTGCTTGCAGCCTTCGTCGCTTCTTCCCATTAGACATGGGTAGACTTTTCGGCCAAGTAGGAGCCGCCCAGAGGTGCAGAGCCCTTCTAAGTGGGTGTCTGCTGGTAAGGAACACCTCCTTGAGGCGCAGGCGCCTCCACACAAGGGCACATTCAAATAATGCAGTCATACTTGTTTGCTGAACTTGCAGGAAGTTATTGGAACATAGAGAAGGCCAAAACTAGACATAATGGTTTTTCTTGTCCATATTTAGTATCATTAAAAAAAAAAAAAAAAAAAAAGAGGACCAAGAACTGGGGATATGGCTCAGTGCTTAAAACACTTGCTTGTGTGAGAACCCTGGTTTTGATACCCAACCTTGCAAATAAGTAAACATTAAATAAAAGCTTAAAAGAATGTTACTTCATAAAGAATGAACAGTAAACTTCAGTTTCACAAATGGATTCTTTTTAAAACTATAAATTGTTTTTAACTGCATTTTTCTTGCATCGTATTTTGTTTGGTTCACTTACTTGGCTAAACTTTTATTTTTCCTGCGGTCAAATGTACTCAGAAGAAAATGCTGAGACTGCTGAAATCTTGTCTCTTATTCCTGGTCATAATGTACATGAAAGGCTTTTAGAATAGTGTATGTACCAAAGGGCTCACATGGCAAGGATGGAGATTGGAACAGGTTTGTTAGGTGTGCCTGATAGTCTGATGTCTATGCTAGTCAGGGTAGATTTAATTTTTTTTGCATTAGGTATTTGTTCTGAATTTGGGAATACTTAGATAAAGCATTTTATAATCATTAGGCTTAATTGATTTTTTGATTCTGTAGAACTCGAAAAGTGTCCACATTATGTATGTTTTTATTAAATACATTAAAATCATGAACCTTGTAAATCTTTAAAGTGACATAGACCCCCTAGTGTGTGCATTCTGTTTCTTACACAAACACTGACATTGTTAGGTTTCTTTCCCATGAGTTATCTTAGGGGGCTTGATAACTTTCATTATGTGTTCACAGAATTCAGACTTCTTTGTGAGTAAAAAGAGAGCACTGCCATGTGTTCACACTACTAAAGCATAGTGCCTACAACTAAGCACAAGAAGCGAAATTGCAAACCCATTCAGTAGGTGGCTGGGCCCTGTCCTTTGGCATTCAGAAGGTGATGGAGTTGCTCTGGAGTTCTCACTGGTCCCTTTGCATGTTTATATTGTTTCTCTTATCACCCTGAATGAAATAAGGATTTCTGTGCGGTGGTAATTTAAGACATTCAGGCTCTCTTGTGTTTAAGTCTTCTCAAAAATATATGACAAATCAAATTTCTATTAGAATACTTCTTGCTAGTACTACATCACTGCTGACTAGAAAGAATGACACACTTGCATGACAAAGGCCTGTGAAGGAATTACTGTGATTTAAGTGTCTTGTAACTTCATTTCTTATTCCCTTAGTAGAGCAAATTCTTATTTTTTTCGCCTTCACTGGTAACAGCTTTTATGGGAGCCCACATCAGTCAAGTTGGATTTGAACTCAGCTGCCTTGTACTGCACTTAACATGCTGTAATGTCCCAAGATGCCTGCTGCAGGTGGTGTATCATCGTACACACTAAGTGACATTCCTATCACAATCATATTATGGAAGATGGGTGATAATCTGTTTTTACTGGTACTAATAAACACATACAATGAAGAAAACAGATACAAATTTTAAGACCAAGGTAAGATACCTAATCAAGGTCATTTAATCAACCACATTCATCTCATAATAGAAACACATTCCTATTCCAATGATCAGTTTTAGATTTTGAGTTGGAAGGATGCCCTTCAGTCAGGGCTGTCCTGGACCTGCGACAGAGACATTGCACTGAGGGGGTTAATCTTTTAGAGGTAATTTTTCTCCTCTAGTTCATAATGTACTGAGTTTTTACTGAAAAGAAAGTCAACATCTGTACCTTCAAAAACAAAGAACAAACAGCACACATTAAAAGGAGTTTCTTGTCCATTACTCTCATTGCCAGTGGAATGTTTTCAATACTGTAGATATTAAACTAATTTCCAACATAACAGGCAAGAAAGTTTTGATTCTGTCTTTTTTTACAAACAGTTTTACTATGACACTATAGAAAATTTTAGGAAAATATCATTTACAGTATTGCATTTTATTCAACTACTCTTAATTCAGTGACTGATGTTTGGGGGGTGTGTGTGTGTCATGATCAGTTTGTTTACACCTGCCACTTCATCAGTTGCTTTTCTATGACATCAGCCATTATAGTAACTATCTCTCTCGATCTCGGTTAACCTCCTGGGGTCATGCCCTAGGTGTGCACATGTTTTTGCATGGTGAGGAACAGGCCTAGAAGCAGAATGCGTGCTCATTACATCTGTGCTAATAGCACTGGTTCACACTTAGCAGACTCTTCACATGTGTGTTGCCTTTAATGAAAGTTTCTAACACTTGTCATCTGAACCAGTAACTAATGCATGTCAAACACTTAGGGTGCCTGGCACTTTGCAAGGACTCAGTGGTTCACTATTGTGACAATAATGGTTATAACAATAAAAATAATGAAATCATCCTCATTTCATTTTTATCTAAAAGTATGCTATTGCTCTGGCATGGAAAGCAATCCTTTGACTGCATTGTATATGTGGGGATAAAATGAACATAGGAGTGGCAAACGCTGGGTTGGTTGGTTTGTGAGCTGGTCAGTGTCTCAGATGTAGTGGAAACCTCCATGATAGTCTTAAATTAATGCTCTTCCTAAATTTTTCATTTTGGGGCTTCACCCAACAGTGCTTGGGTTACTCCTGGCTCTGCACTCAGAAATCCCTCCTGGCAGACTCAGAATACTGGGAATCCAGCCTGGGTCAGCTGCATGCAGGGCAAACACTAACCACTGTGCCCCCTTCCTAAATTTTTAAAAATAGGATTCAAAAGAAGTAGAAGGATGTCTCCAATTCCAGAGATTACACAAAGTTAATTTAGGCTCTGGCTGGTAAGGCTGTGAAATTATGAGGGGTTTCCTTTGAACTCGAGCCCAACAAACTTGTAATGGTCAGCAAGTAGCCATTATTCGAAGGGGGCGGCTAGAAACTGCCCTTCTGCAGGAGGAAGACTTTCCCACTGATGTTCCATCTATGGACAGGCCTAGTGCTAGAGGGGCCGTGACCTAGCTAACCAAGGCTCTAAGTTGGGGAAGCCACATTGCCCCAGGATGTTGGAAGGAGGGGCCGCAGCCCACAAGACTAAAAGTGCTCACTTAGAATGCTGGGTAGGAGAGGCCCAATATGACTTCCTGAAAGAAGGAAGTGAATGGGACCTGTCTTGACTTGCTTAGGGATTTTTGGATAAACAGTAGATTCTGTAGGGTACAACAGTTTGTTCCAATGGAACATTTTTTTCTGCCGAAGGAAGTCTGGGTCTGGGTGCTCCTCTCTGGTCAGATCTTTGAAGCTGCCTGTGGTTGAGTGGAGTTAGCCTGTGGCAATACATAAGACACTGTTACAGTTCAGGGCTTGCCTTCATCCCACTTCTGGCCTGCTCTGGGGAGGCAGCTCCAGATGAGCTCTGTAGCAAACCTGTCCGAATTACAGGTACAGGTTTTGATCCTGGGGCCTTGTTCAAAACTGCCCTTTGTACCGAATCCCTCTCATAGATTTTTCTTGAGAGTGGTGCAGAATTGAATATTTGTCTGCAGCTATGATAACTTCGCTGTAGACACATTTTGGTACTTTCCTTAATATACGCTGTCTCACTGTGAGTACTTTCCAACGGAGAACTAAGTGCTAACCAGAATGAAGTCCCCTGTGGTGAAAGCAAAGCTTGAGGGGTGTGAGGCCAAGGTCTGTTTGCTGAGAGCTATACAGGAACACTGAGAGATGAGAAGTGGGCAGAGGTAGGGATAGTGGGGACATTTATGGTCAGAGCAAAGTATAGTAGAAGACAAGCTGGGAAAACTGCCCTGAGCCTTCAGGAGCAGAGTTCTTCCTGACGATCCCCATGACCCTGATTGTTCACCCAGAGTCGTTACCATACTCTAAGGGACAGTACAGCTAATATTTGCTCAGTGAGTGCTTGGTTCTACTGAGAGTCAGCCTTAAAATGCCCTGAAAAAAGAGGAAAGGGGAGATTGAAAATCATCTAGTTCCAGAAACAGAAACCTCCCCCGATGTGGGTGTGAAAATTAAGCAGGTTAAAAAGACCCTTGAGAAGGTTCTTAGTCCAAGCCTGGTGGCAGATGGTGTGCTGGCACTTTGTACCATTTCAGTACTCAAAGTATTATTTATTTATTATTATTATTATCATTATTAACATTATTATTTCATTGGACTACACCTGGAAGTGCTCAGGGCTTACTCCTGGCTCTGTGTTCAGGGACCCATATGTGGTGCTGTGGATTGCAGTCAGCTATGTGCAAGTCAAGTGCCTAACTCCCTTTACTGTCTAGATCTGAAGTAAACAGTCAAGGCTTCAGTACCCTGCTTATTCCATTTGGTTGTAGATACCACAGCCTCTTCCAGTCTGGGAGCGGTCTGCTGGGAGTGGTGTGAAACAGTAGAGACCCCTTCCTTTATCCTGCAAAGGTCGAGGAATTAGATGATTTAATTTCGTTTAATTTCTAAATTAATACTCTCTGCAAGCATATCTAGCACCTTCAGATGATTCCTTCTTAAGTCTGTGTTCTGGTCCAGTTGATTTTTGTATGTGGACCAGTCTTGACTTAATGTGAAATACTATTTTATGCTTTTCAAACCAACCATTTCATCATCCGAGTTTTAAACTAAACAAATTGCTGAAGACTGCTGTTTTATTTTATCATTAGTCTAAATTATAATATTTGAATTAAAAGAGCCCTACTTTACCAGGAAAGGTTTCTCAAAATGCTTTCAGATCTGCTACTAACTAACTTTACTGACGTTAAAAAAAGGGTGCGGGGGCCGGGCGGTGGTGCTGGAGGTAAGGTGTCTGCCTTGCCTGCGCTAGCCTAGGATGACCGCGGTTCGATTCCCCTGGTTTCCCATATGGTCCCCCAAGCCAGGAGCGACTTCTGAGCGCATAGCCAGTAGTAACCCCTGAGCGTCACTGGGTGTGGCCCAAAAGCCAAAAAAAAAAAAAAAAAAAGGTGCAAAGAAATATACAGACTTACATGTTTTAGGGATTCGGTGTCTTTGAAACGGATTTTGTTCCCGTTCAATAATCTTTACTGCTTTAATAGAATGTTAGAGTTGGTACTAATTTACCTGCCAGTGATGCTAAATGAGCTTTCCTTAGTAGCAGGAATTGCTGGAATGTGTTCCTTTCACTTGGGACTGTCTGTGTGAGAGGCACCTTCCTTCTCTTTGGAGTATTTCTACCTCCAAAACCACATCAAACAAGAAGCCCCCTAGCCTCATCTTGCTGCTTGGCCTTCGTAGCCACACAGTTCCATGCTGGGGCCACACAGGATTTGGTTCTGGCCTAGCCGCAGTTGGGCTTTTCTATGTGATTGTTGGCATGTCATTTTAGAAAGGGTATTTGACATCTGAGAAATGGCCTAGGGAATCCCGTGCTGGTCTGGGGCAGCGGGAAGCTATTTTTATTCAGCTGTTGGTGCCCACAGAGCAACTGCAACTGTGGCTATGGGAGCTTCATCAGCATTTCCAAGTCTTCCTCTGGCAGACGCAGCCTGCTGCCAGCCAGCCTGGGCCAGCCCTGCCCAGCCCACTCTGGGTGAGGACAGTTGTAACAATCCAGTTGAGTGAGGAGTGCTGGCTTGAATCTGGAACCAGAGCTCCTGCTTGGCACGTGCTGATACCTTCTGGGTTGTCAAACCACACAGAAGCCGCCTAGGGTTAAAGTGGATGGCATGAAGCACGAGACTGGTGTGCGCTGGGAAGCTCTGTCCTGCTACTCATTGAGCCCTAGCCTAGCAGTTAGAGGCAGTCTGCCCAGTTGTAGTCTGCCCTCTGCAATGGTCACTTTCACAAAAACGATGAACTGTAGCACCTTAGGTGATATCGACTAATTTAGAAATGGTTTGAACTTTGATATTACACTGTGATGTTATTTTAAAGACCTGTTTGAGATAAGCCTTTTGATTTCAAGCTCATTAATTCTGCTGAGCACAGGTTCGTTGCCATTTGTAAATCCAAATGTATGAAAAGTACTTCCTAGTAATCAATTTATTTATGAAAGTATAATTTAAACATGAAAATAATGTTGGTTTATAGAAATATTGTTTAAGGTCTGTAACTGTGTTTTTAAAATGATGTAGTATTCAACCTGTGAAGGGGTTTGTTTGTCAACAAGATTATACTCTGTACCAACTCTTGGAGGCTGGCCTAAAGGCTGCTTTCTGGCCCCGCGAGGAAGAGCTGACTGGCAGTTACCTAATTCATCTAAAATGGCTGCAGCATTTCTAGAAACTGGTTTGAGGATGGTCACTAGTGACCTTATGTTCCTGAACACCGTCTTGGAAAACTCCTGTAATCTAATCTTTCTAAGGAGACTGAACTCCCTGCCCATAAAGTAATGTATGTCTAAGGTGTGTAGGTAATTTGATCCTCTCACAAGCTGAGTAGGGTAGTAGAGCAAATCTTTTCAGACTCAAGAAACCCAAGAAGTCAGGAACTCAGCTGTTTGGAACTCAGTGCCACATGCTCGTGTGGCTGTAGCGGACCCAGGAAGCAGCGGGAGTTCCTGACAGCCTGTGTTCGTTCAGTTACTCCATTTTCCTTTTTCCAAATGCATCCTACTGGATATGATGGAATAGACCGTAGATGGCGTAGACTGAGCTTTGGGACTGTGTTGGGACCGTGCAGGTGAATGTGTCACTTTGGCAAACAGCATCTCCGAGTAAGTACTGCCCCCCGTGCATGTGGAGCCTGCAGCTGGAGTGAGGCATGCCTCTGTGCCCTGCGCACGGGCCGTACTCGCAGGGGTTTTGCCGAACGGAGAGCTGGTGGACCCCGGCTCCCCCAACTGTGTGCTAGTTGTCTGTTGAGTCACTGGGAAGGGATTGGGTGGGATGAAGATTGGAGTCTCCTGCAATCTGTGTCATGGACTGTAATATTATAAGGTCTGTATTTTGTATGTGTACCTCAGCCCAAATCAGGAACGAGCCTGTGTGTCTTCACATTGATATTCCCATTCAAAGTATGTAAGCAGACTTTGTTAATTCAGGAGATACCTCCAAGTGGAAACATGCTGACTTTTTCTGTAAATCTTAAATAAAAGGTACTGTTCCTTCCTTTGACCCAGGACTGGTCTGTGTTTTCTGTCTTTCTCTCCATGCATTTTGTTTTTAAACTTTTAAGTTGATTCCAGCCTCACTGTGGGAAGAACATGGGGTGGTGGAGAAGTGCCAGCCTCTCATCCCTGAGTCCATGAAGCTCTCTGTGCTCAGAGCCTCCCAGGGCAGCTGTTTGGGCTGCTCTAAGAGTGGTCAGGACTGGAGAGTGGCTTTTCCTCCTCTCAGGCTCCATGTGCACACTCTAGTCTCACCTGTGTCTGAGCACATGTTAGATGTGGGCTTTGAATTCAGCATTTGCTCAAACAACTAATCTTGCCGTTAGTGCTAAAGAGGTAGGAGGTGAGTTGGTAGGGAGAATTCAGGCAGCCTCCCAGCAACCGGCTCTCCAGTGCTGTCACTTTCATAGAGTGCTCGCTCACACAGCTCTTTCTGTCTCCTGGGAAAGGTGAGAGATCCCCACCAAAAAGTCAGCCTGGAACAGGGCAGCCAGAGGGAATAATATGCCCCCCCCCCCACTGCTCGCTCCTGTCACATACAACACCCAGCAGATCTTTCAACCTCAGCCAAGGCGCTGGGATGGGTATTAAGCAGTGCTGGGATCAGATGGCCCCCGCATATGCCAGGCACAGCCCGGAGACAGCCTACATTAACACAGCTCTTGGCCTGCTGATCCCTCAAGTATATGGAGTGTTTTTCCTGTTCCTCGAACCTTGAAAAGCCTAATTTGGAAGAAGCCCCTGGCTAAGACTTAGAATCGGGCAGATTTCCTGGTAGTGCCTTGTGTGTGTGTGTGTGTGTGTGTGTGTGTGTGTGTGTGTGTGTGTGTGCGCGCGCGCGCACGTGTGTGTGTACGTGTACACGGCCTGGTTTCAATTTCTAGCTTGGTGGTTATTAGTAGTGTTAATCTCTTGTGTGCTTATTGATCTGTGCAGGAAATGTCGTTTATACTTTTGCGGTATTGAAATATTTAGTTTTCAGCATAAATTATCCAAAACCAAATGTGCTTTTAGATTTTTTGTATCTGAATTTGACATATAAGAATAATCCTAATGAAAAGGTTTATTGATTTTTGTGTAAAGATTTATTGGCATTACTGGTCAAGTGAGGGCCAGATGACAATCTGTATAATGATCCTGATACTTGGAGGGGTGGCTGAAATAAAACCTGTGAATTGTTTCACTCAAAGATGACACATTCTCTCTCCGGCCTTTACCTGGACTCAAGAGTTGGCAGATTTGGGTCAGATTTGGATATGTTCCTCTTGTAGAGACAAGACTCAGCGTGAAGAGAATAGGATGGTTAGTGAGAGTTGTGATGGGAAGTGGCGGGCAGCCATTGAACGCACCAATATGCTTCTGGATGGTAGTTCAGACTGGCCTGGGAGTATCTGGTGAAGCTTTATGCCATGCCATTGCATTTTGCTTCTCTGAGCACTTCACTCAATAGCAACATGCTTCTCTCAGTTTTAGGTAGTTGGACTCTCTGTAGCATATTGGTTGAGAAGGTCAAAATTATCAGCTCTAATGCCCTTTTAGAATGAAATGGGTTTCCTAACTTACTGTTTAAAGAATATTAAGAGAATGTGTGTGCGTTTTCCATAGCTGTCAATACTAGATATTAACTAGGACAAGTCCATTACTAGGGTTCTGTACAGGTTAGTTAACAAGTTATATTTTCATGAAGACCAGTCTCTGGTGTGTCTTGGGCCCCGGGGAGTGGTACTGGTGGGAGCTGTGCGACCACCCGCTGTTTGCGGCTGAACTGTTATCTGCCTCATTCATCTTCAGGTGTCGGACAGCCCGGGAGATGAGCCCTTGGAGTCCCCATATGAAAGTGCAGATGAAGCACAGATGGAAGTCTCATCTAAAAAGTTAGAGCGAGGAGTAACTGCCAAAAAGGAATACGTGTGCCAGGTGAGGGTGGGCAGACAGCCTCTTCTGTACTCCTGATTCGAGCCCCTGCAAATGGGGCAGCCCATGGGCCTCCCCTTTCTCCTCTCCCATGACATCACTCACTGATTTCAGCTTTTTTTTTGGTTTTTGGGTCACACCCGGCAATGCTCAGGGGTTACTCCTGGCTCCATGCTCAGAAATTGCTCCTGGCAGGCACGGGGGACCATATGGGGCACCGGGATTCAAACCGATGACCTTTTGCATGAAAGGCAAACGCCTTACCTCCATGCTATCTCCCGGGCCCCACTGATTTCAGCTTTGCTGACATTTCCACTCCATTCAGTCAGCTTCACCCATGTGTCGGCTGCGCCACAGCCCTGGGACTGATGGGCATAAAGGGTCTTGATTTGGCGGATTGGTCAGGCTTATCCCTGGGAATCCAACCATCCATGGGTGTGCTGTGCCCCAGCCCATGCATGGTCTTAGACTCTGGCAGCCTGAAAGTCACTGCTAAGACTGCGATGGCTCCTCTGACGCGGAGGGGATCTCTGCCCCTTTATTGCACGGCACTTCCTTTATATTTCCCATGAGAATGTGTACCCTCAGCTTTTAATCCCTGCTTTCTTGGAGCTTCTCCATGTCTTTTTCTGGCCTGCCTATGGACCATCTCTGTGACTCACCATCATTTTTCCCTTCTGCCTGCAGCTGTGTGAGGCACCTGGCAGCCTCCTGCTCTGCGAGGGACCTTGCTGTGGAGCCTTCCATCTCGCCTGCCTGGGCCTTTCCCGGAGACCCGACGGCAGATTTACCTGCAGCGCCTGCACTTCAGGCAAGTCCTTGAGTTACTAATGCATCATGCAGAGAACAGATCTCTCCCTTTCCGGGAGTTGGTAGTTGGCCACCTGCCGGCTTCCCACTGGGTGATGCTTGTGACAGTTGTGAGAGTCCCAGAACAGGTGCCTGAGGATTGTCCTTTAAAGATAGTGTATAAACCTGCGCCTCGTAGCTGCAAGCCCCAGGTTGCTCCATTTGTTCTGCTGCTTGATCAGCACCTCTGGAGAAATTCACTCAGAAGAGAGACTCAGGGTTTCTGACACTGGGGACACAGGGTGCCTGGAGTCTTCTTAGAGAGTTCCTCAGGCGCACCTGGTTGCTTCCCATTGTGCCAAGGCCTCCCCAGACTGCTACTGCAGCTTCTAGGATGAGATTCTCTGGGGTTTGGCTTGGTTTTAGGCTAAATCCAGAGGTGCTCAGGCTATTCTTGGTGCTGTGCTTGGGGGCCTCAGGCCTAGGAGGTGCCAAGGATTGAACTGGGCCTCCTATGATCTAATCTCTTGACTGCGCCCTTTGAACTCTGTAGCCAGGAATTATAATTTAATGATTCTTCGCACCTCTCTCCACTCCTCTCTTTAACTGTTTATTAGGCGTTCACTCATGTTTCGTGTGTAAGGAGAGCCAGACAGATGTTAAGCGCTGTGTTGTGTCACAGTGTGGCAAGTTCTACCATGAAGCTTGTGTGAGAAAGTATCCTCTGACTGTGTTTGAAAGCCGAGGCTTCCGCTGCCCTCTCCACAGCTGTGTAAGCTGCCATGCATCCAACCCTTCCAACCCCAGACCGTCAAAAGGTACAGGTTATGCCAACCTCTGGCTTTGTTTCAAAATAACGAATGTTCTCATTTATCTCATTGTTTACAGCGTGAACATACTGTAATGTAATTTATTTATTTATTTATTTTTGGTTTGGGGGCCATACCCAGCAGTGCTCAGGGATTACTCCTGGCTCTCAGCTCCAGAAAGCACTCCTGGCAGGCACGGAGGTTCATATGGAATGCCTGGATTCGAACCACCATTGGTCCTGGGTCAGCTGCTTGCAAGGCAAATGCCCTACCGCTGTGCTATCTCTCCGGCCCCAACATACTGTAATTTAGCACCAGACTTTCCTTCCAGGAATATTCTTTTTTTTTATTTTATATTTATTTTATTATGAAATAATTTAATGATTGGTCTATTTGTGAGCCAAAGGAGCGTGTTATGGATGAAATTGGAATTTTTCCCATGGCACACCAGACAATATTTCACAGCGACGAGTGTACCACGGCACGGTGGTGGGAAAACGCCACTCTTTTTTTTTGGTTTGTTAGTTTTTTTTTATTATTAGTATCTTTATTTAAACATCTTGATTACAAAGATGATTGTGGTTAGGTTTCAGTCATGTAAAGAACACCCCCCTTCACCAGTACAACATTCCCACCACCAATGTCCCAAATCTCCTTCCATCCCACCTCAACCCCACCTGTACTCTAGACAGGCTTTCCAGTTCTAGGAATATTCTTAATGAGTCTTGATTTCCTTTTGTACAGCATACTCTTGTTTGGAAGGCACATAGCTTTCTGTTATTCTTCTGCCTAGATAACAGCCAAAGGCAGACAAACATGCAGGGCCAGTTTATGCTGCCCTTGGGCCTGTCCAAGTGAGTAAGCTTAATCTCCCTGTCCTTTTTCTACTTAGTGTTGGCTTTGGTCCTGAGTGCTACAGTGCCGCTACCCTGGGAACTCTCTTCACAGTATTGCGTGCTTCTTCCCTGAGATAAGAGAGTCTCAACTTTAGGATCTTCTAGTCATCTTTAGGGAGTCTCTTTGTTTTTCTGGTCCATAAATGAAGAAAGGCTTTGATGCTATTTATATTAGTTTATACTCCCCTTTGAGCTGTCTCTGAGTCCTGAGAAAAACATTTGAAAGTCATTTTATGTTAGGTTTCATGTGCAATTTTTTTTTTTTGGGTCACACCCGGCAGTGCTCAGGGGTCACTCCTGGCTCCATGCTCAGAAATTGCTCCTGGCAGGCACGGGGGACCATATGGGGCACCGGGATTGGAACCGATGACCTTTCGCATGAAAGGCAAACGCCTTACCTCCATGCTATCTCCCGGGCCCTCATGTGCAATTTTTGATCCCACAGTATTTAGCCTTATCATCAAGGGTTATAAACTGGGGGTGATTTTATCATCCAGGGGACATTGGCCAGAACTGGAGGCCTCAGTGGCTTGGTGGGTCGTGTCTCGGGTGCTCCTAAACACTGCTGCATGCAAGATGGCACTTGCCCCTTCCTATTGTCAAGTATTGTTATCAAGGCTGAGAAGTTTCAATGAATTTATGTTTAAAGGTTTTCTGCTTTTATTTGTGGACCACACCCAGAAGTGGTCAGGCTACTCCCAGGGTGTTAAGAGGATCGTTTGGTGGTGGGTACCCTGGGTGCTTGCTCTGGCCCATTGAAGCATTTTTCTAGCCCAGAATGTGGCATCTTAAATGTTTGACATTTCTCTCATTCAATTTTTTTGGTTTGGGCACCACACCAAGATTTCTCCTGAAATCCGGAGGCCATAATAGATTTCGGGGATTGAACCCCAGTCTGCCACGTGCAAGGCAAGTGCCCTACCCACCATCATACTATTCTTCTGGCCCCTCTCATTTTCAAAGAGCCTTTACCTTGGGGAGATGCATTTTTTTTTACATCGATTTTATTTCTACAGTAGATGTATTCTATTGACTCTTCTCCCACACTATAGCATGTAGGGCATTTGCCTTGATGCAGCTGACCCTGATCTCCAGCATCCTATAAGACTCTCAAGCACTGCTAGGAGTGATCCAGAGCATTACTAAAGATAGCCCAAGAAAACAAAACCAAACATTTGATGAATCTTGATTGATTTGATTGTTTACTTGATTGATCTCTGCAGTAGTTTCTGAATGTGCATGGCCTAGGGTGTTTCTGATTGTTCAGCACCTGATTGAGGTTTACTGTGTGTCCTCTTGACTGCAGGGAAAATGATGCGGTGTGTCCGCTGCCCCGTGGCCTATCATGGAGGAGACACTTGTCTTGCAGCCGGTTGCTCAGTGATCACTTCCAACAGCATCATCTGTACCAGCCACTTCACGGCGCGGAAGGGGAAGCGGCATCATGCCCATGTTAATGTGAGCTGGTGCTTTGTGTGCTCCAAAGGTGAGGCTGGCATGGTGTGGGTTGTGGGCATGGCAGAACTGGGGGCACTTTGAAGCAGAGTAAGGCAGCCCCCCTTTCCTTGTTAGGGGGGAGCCTCCTTTGCTGTGAGTCCTGCCCTGCTGCCTTCCACCCTGACTGCCTAAACATCGATATGCCTGATGGCAGCTGGTTTTGCAATGACTGTAGGGCCGGGAAGAAGCTGCATTTCCAGGACATTATCTGGGTGAAGCTGGGTAACTACAGGTAAGGAGAGTGGGCTTTCTTGCGCTCGTGCTTTGCTCTGCACTGCTTTCAGCATTGACGTTATTGTCACTCCCTCTGAAGAGTGTGTGAATCCTGTTTTTAATATTTATAATAGATGGTGGCCAGCAGAAGTTTGCCATCCCAAAAATGTTCCCCCAAATATTCAGAAAATGAAGCACGAGATTGGAGAATTCCCTGTGTTTTTCTTTGGGTCTAAAGATTATTACTGGACGCATCAGGCACGAGTGTTCCCGTACATGGAGGGGGACCGGGGCAGCCGCCATCATGGGGTCAGAGGCATCGGAAAAGTCTTCAAAAACGGTATGGATGGTTTCCTGCGGGAACGCTCCGCATGCTGCTTTAGCCTTCCTGTGTGTGGACAATGGATTTCCATGTGATTGCAATGGAGTTCCACTCCAGACAGCTGTTTGTTTTGCTGGCTAATGGAGGAAGGACAGGGTGTGCTGCCTGGTTACGTGAATGTTGTCGCTCTGTGGTTTCATTAAAAAGCACGAACGGTTTGTAAGTTGTGGGTGGTAGTGATGGACGTTAGTGGCAGAGGCCTCAGGGGAAGCTTGTGTGGGCAAATAGAATGGGGCATGAGGACTACAGGGTAGACCTGGGATGAGCACAGCTGTGGTGGGTGGGGGGTTGGCAGAGCTTTTAGCTGGCCCCAGGAGCCTGTGCACACCCTTGGCACTGGAGATCTGAATGTGAAGGGAGAATATTTGAAGGAAGATAGTTCAAGGAGGGCTGTGTAGACCTTGAACCCACAGCCTTATGTTATAGGGTCAGTCATGAACTTACCCAAATGATGGCAGGGCCCAGTGCTGCTCTCCTCTATTGATAAGCCAAGGAGATTCAGCCATGCCCTTCTAGCCACTGCTTGTTTCCTCCTCTTGTTGAACCTGCAGTTCACTCTGGAGAGAAACAATTGCATCTTGACTGTTCAACTGAGTGAGGATGAGATTCAGTATTGGCCCCCAGGACTGCTTTCTGATCAGAGCCCTCAGCCACCTTCCAAATTCAGGGTTTGGGTTTATTAGCAGCCCACTCAAAGCATTTTGTTGGGTTTTTTTTCACCCGGTGACGCTCAGGGGTTACTCCTGGCTATGCACTCAGAAGTCACTCCTGGCTTGGGGAACCATATGGGATACCAGGGGATTGAACCACGGTCTGTCCTGGGTTAGTGCTGGCAAGGCAGACACCTTACCTCTAGTGCCACCGCGCTGGCCCCTGTTATTTTTTTTTGTTTGCTTGTTTGTTTGTTTTGGTTTTTCGGGCCACACCCATTTGATTCTCAGAAATCGCCCCTGGCTTGGGGGGACCATATGGGATGCCAGGGGATCGAACCGTGGTCCTTCCTTGGCTAGCGCTTGCAAGGCGGACACCTTACCTCTAGCACCACCTCGCCAGCCCCTTGCTGGAATTTTGTTTTGTTTTGTTTTTGTTTTCGGGCCATATCCAGTGATGCTCAGGGGTTACTCTTGACTATGCACTCAGAAGTGACTCATTGGAGCTGGAGAGATAGCATGGAGGTAAAGTAAAGTGTTTGCCTTGCATGCAGAAGGATGTTGGTTCGATTCCTGGAATCCCATATGGTCCCCCGAGTCTGCCAGGAGCGATTTCTGAGCACAGAGCCAGGAGTAACCCCTGAGCACAGCCAGGTATGACCCAAAAACCAAAAAAAAAAAAAAAAAAAAAAAAAAAAAAAAAAAAAAAAAGTGACTCCTTGCTTTGGGATGCCAGGAATCCAACAGAGGTCTGTCCTGGTTCAGTTATGTGCAAAGCAAGCGCCCTGCCACTGTGCTACCTCTCTGGCCCCACATGTTGTTTGAAACATTTTCAGACCTAAGACCAGGGCAGAGCTATAATGCTGATGTTAGTACAGACAGTGCCTGTGTCTGACCTGGTCTGATCCCTGGTACCACGTGGTCAAGTGCACCCTTAGAGGACCCAAGAATGGCCAGGGTGGCTTTGGTTTAAGTAGCACTGTGTTTTTTTTGGTGGCTCCTTGGCTTGGGTGGCCAATGTTCCTTAGACAGGAAATTGCTGCTTAGTGACTTTCTACGTGTGAGATCCTGGGCTCATTCCTGATCCCAGAATCCGAAACTACTTGCCTGATAGCAGAGAAGAATCATGGACTTACAGGGCCAGTGTCTCGTTTAACAAAGGTCTCATGCTAATCTCACTGGTTTTTAGCACTGCAAGAAGCTGAAGCTCGATTTCGAGAAGTTAAACTCCAGAGGGAAGCCAGAGAGACACAAGAGAGTGAACGCAAGCCCCCGCCGTACAAGCACATTAAGGTGAAGTGTCACTGCAGTGTTGCAGAACTGTCTTGGGGACTGTGGTGGAGGCACGTTTGGGATGCTGTGTGCATGAATCTGGTCATGAATAGTACTTTTTTTCTTGGTGCTTCAAATGAATACAGTGAAGTTAAAAAGAAATATGCAGGCGCCAGAGCCATAGTACAGTAGGGAGTATGCTGACCATGCATGCTGATGACCAGGTTCTATCCCTAGCCTACCATATGGTCACCTGAGTCTTCCAGGAGAGATTTCTGAGTGCAGAACCAGGAGCACTGCTGGGTTTGATCCAGAAACAAGCAATAAATAAATAAATAAATAAATAAATAAATAAATAAATAAATAAAACACCCCACCTAAGCTTATTTATAATCTTGGAAGAGAAAAGCCTTTGGGCCAACTCATGATGAGAACCTACAGGGAGGGTAGGTAGCCCGCATGCCTACGGGGGCTGAGACATTGTTGGACACCTATGGATGGTCTGTACTAACCTAGGGGCAGGCAGAGCTGAGGGAGGAGACACAGTCTGATCTAATGCAGATAGCAGAGGCTCAGGCGAAAGGGTGTCAGGGCATCTGGCTGACAGGTGCCAGCAGTATGCACATGTTCAGGAAGCTAATTAGTGCCTGCCAGAGGCAGTGTTTTCAGTGGAGTTTCCAGAAAGGAAATCACTGAGTCTGAACTATCTCTCCAGCCCCTTGCTTTTTTCTGTCTGTTTGTTTGTTTGGTTTGGTTTTTGGGTCACACTGGGCAGCGCTCAGGGGTTCCTCCTGGTTCTACGTTCAGAAATTGCTTCTGGCAGGCTCTGGGGACCATATGGGATGCTGAGATTTGAACTCCATGCTATCTCTCTGCCCCCCTTGCTTTCTTTTTAATTTGTTATTTAAAGAAAATGTGTCACATAGTTGACCATAATACATTTGTTTCCAGATAAGTGAAAGCAAAGTTATTTAAAAATGAATAGACTGAATAAATAAAAAAGGAAAAGGAAGAAAGAAAATTAAAAGAGAAAGAGGGGCCGGAGAGATAGCAGAGTGGTAGGGCATTTGCTTTGCAAGCGACTGATCTAGGACCAACAGTGGTTCGAATCCCGGAATCCCATATGGTCCCCGGTGCCCACCAGGAGTGATTTCTGAGCAGAGAGCCAGGAGTAACCCCTGAGTGCTGCCAGGTGTGGCTCAAAATCCAAAAAGAGAGACAGACAGACACAGAGAGAAATACAGTGGCAAGCAAATTTGTGAAAATTACTGTATCCAGTGAAGTCATTAAAACAATGGCAAAAGGTCTAGTTTTAGTAAACTCTTGTTCTTTTTTTTTGTTTGTTTGTTTTTTTTGTTTTGTTTTTGGGTCACACCCGGCAGTGCTCAGGGGTTACTCCTGGATCCATGCTCAGAAATTGCTCCTGGCAGGCACGGGGGACCATATGGGGCACCGGGATTCGAACGGATGACCTTTTGCATGAAAGGCAAACGCCTTACCTCCATGCTATCTCCCGGCCCCTAAACTCTTGTTCTTAATTAACCATTCTGTTACTTTATTTTTTTCTGAAAACTAAGTGATATCAACTATACATTAGCATCTTTTTATTTTGTTTTTGTTTTTGGGCCACACTTGGTGATGCTCTGGGCTTACTCCTGGCTATGTGCTCAGAAATCACTCCTGGCTTAGGGGACCATGTAGGACACGGGGAAACTGAACTGCAGTTCGTCCTAAGTTACAGGTGCAAGGCAAACATCCTACCGATTGCGCCACCCCTCTGGCCCCAACATTGGCATCTTAATTGGTCTGTTTCTTTGGGGATGACAACATCTAACAAATGTAGTTGTACAGGAATTCAAATCACTGTTACTGATATTGCAGCTTCTGTGGGGCAAGGTCTTAGCTGCCAGGTCTCCTAAAAGGAAGAGGATGCAGGGGGAGGGTGTCCATACTCACTCGAAAAAAGCCCTGGTGATATCAGCTCAAATCTTAGCATACCTGTAGTTTAGTCAGATTGGTGTGTCTGCAGAGAATCATGGAGTGAGTGGTGAAACAGGGCCATAGGCAAAGTAGCGATTGTGGGTGTTAGATGCAGCAGGCACGGCAGGGTTCAGCCCATGCTTTTGGAGATTTTAAGTTTAAACACCGTGATTACAAATATGGTTATAGTTGTATGATTACAGTCATGTAAAGAACACCCCCCCCTTCACCAATTCATCATTCCCACCACCAATTTCCCAGATCTCCCTCCTCCCCACCCCACCCACACCTGTACTCGAAACAGGCTTTCTACGATATTTTTCAGTGTAGTTATTTCTCTAACTGCACTCATCATTCTATGTGGTGAGCTTCATGTCATGAGCTGCACCTACCAGCCCTCATCTCTCTTGTCTCTGAAATACTGTTAAAAATCTTTCATTTTTCTTAAAACCCATAGATATTTTAAGTTTTTGTTTTGTTTTTGAACTATACCTAGTTATGCTCAGAGGTTACTCCTGGTTTTGCACTCAGAAATCACTCTTGGCAGGCTTGGGATTGAACCCGGGTTGGCTGCAAGGCAAACACCCTCATTGCTGTGCTATTGTTGTCCCCCCTTTTTATAAAAATTTTATTTGTTTTTGGGCCATCCTGGCAGTACTCCAGGCTTATTCCTGGCTTGCACTCAGACTATTTAGGCAATGCTCAATGGGATACTGCGGATTAACCCTGGTTGGCTGGGTGAAAGGCAAACACCCTCCCTACTGGTACTCTGGTCCCTAGAGACTTAGAGATTTTGGTGTTTAGTTTTTGGGCCACACCCCTTGGTGCTCACAGGTTACTCCTAGTTCTGTGCTCAGAAATTGCTCCTGACAGGCTTGTGGGACCATATGGGATGCTGCGGATTGAAACTGGATCCATCCTGGGTTGGTCACTTGCAAGGCAAACACCCTACCGCTGTGCTATCACTCCAGCCCAGAGACTTGGAGATTTTTGAGGGATTATTCTAAATTGCTCTTGACAGTTGAACATGGTGTGCACACCAATGAACATGTTGTTACATCTTCTCTCAATCATTAATTTCACTCTTCCTTTTCTGGGCTATTGAGTAATTTGGTTGCTAAAAAGTTAAGTGTGAGAAAGCAATGTCCAATTTCAGACTATGACCACTGTCATCTCCAGTTGCCTGCTACAGGGGTCTGCTGGGTGCAAGGGCACAGCAGGGTCATGCCAGTTATGTCCCATGATTCAGGGTTTGGGGTGCAGATTTGCATCTATTTGTGTAGGAGTAACTACCATGAACTTGATTTAAGGGCCCGGCTGGATGGGGCCCGGGAAATAGCATGGGGGAAGACGTTTGCCTTTCATGCAAAAGGTCATCGGTTCGAATCCCGGTGCCCCATATGGTCCCCCGTGCCTGCCAGGAGCAATTTCTGAGCATGGATCCAGGAGTAACCCCTGAGCACTGCCGGGTGTGACCCAAAAACAAAAAAAAGGTGGGGGGGAACGGTTGGGCTACTGCCTACAGACCATGGGTGGTTGTACTGAGAATTTGGGCTGGCAGGCTTCAGGCTAGCCTAAATTATCTTCCTTCCCCTCCAGGTGAACAAGCCTTATGGGAAAGTGCAGATCTATACGGCTGATATCTCTGAAATCCCGAAGTGCAATTGCAAACCCACAGACGAGAGCCCTTGTGGCTTTGATTCCGAGTGTCTAAACAGGATGCTCATGTTTGAGTGCCATCCCCAGGTATGCCCAGCAGGGGAGTCCTGCCAGAACCAGTGCTTTACCAAGCGTCAGTACCCGGAGACCAAGATCATCAAGACAGATGGTAAAGGCTGGGGCCTCGTTGCTAAGCGGGACATCAGAAAGGTGCGTGCTGCCGCTTCTCCCTCAACTCAGCTCCTCTGTTGAGTTTTTATTCACCTGAGAATTAGGCTTGCAGGGACTGGGGAGATCATGCATAGGGTATTTGTCTGGCACACACCAACACCAGGTCTATCCCCAGTACCATATTGGGAATTATCTGTGAGCACTGCCAGGGATATCTCAAGCCCCTCTTCCCCTAAACAACTAGTACTGGGAGAGAGGTTAAAGAGCAGGAATACAGGCATTGCAGCACAAGGTTTGATTCCAGTACTTGGTCACCTTAGTACTGCCAGGAAGGAGTCTGGAGCAATGAGCTGGGAGCAGTCTACCACCTCTAGTATGGCCCCCAGCCATAATATTTTTTCCCCCTTGGACTGCCCCCAGTGGTGCTCAGGTGTTCAGAAATTGCTCCTGACAGGCTCGGGGACCACATGGGATGCCAGGAATCGAACCGGGGTCAATCTCAGGATGGCCATGTGGAGGGCAAACGCCTTTACCACTATGCCATCACACCGGACTAACCAAGATAACTTTCAAGCATGTGTCTTGGTTTATTACATGTTGAGTATGGTAAAAAGTCATAAAAAGATAGCTACCAGAATAAAACTCATAAATTTCACCTAGAATGTGCTAATAAGCAGATTTTCAGTAGTTATTTTGTCCGCCAGGTTTTTTTTAATTGACATTGTTTTCAATGGTGCTGACACTTGTACTTTTGGAGTCCAGGTCAGTGAAGAGTTTCCCTTGCTATCCCCATGCTGTTTCTCTGTCAGCAGGGACACACACACACAAACACACCACCCCACACCAGGGTGGGGTCAAACATTTACTGATAATAAAAAATGTGTCTTAACACAGTTTCACTACTGATATGTTCTATGGGCAACCTTATAGGAGTTGCAGCTCCCAGTTTTAAGTGCTTTGAGAGCAGAATTTGCAAAGTCGACATTTTTATCAGCCAGGAGCTCTGAGGGCTTTTGAGCACATAGTTGTGAGGCAGCTCCAGCAGGTCCTGGTAAATGCCACGCATCAAGCACCTCCTTCACAGGGCAGATGCTACAGAGCCCAGCTCTTCCCCTCACCCACCCTAGGCAGTAGAGCCTTGCACCAATATCCTATGTGAGCCAATATCCTCTGTGAGCACCCAGTCCTGTTGCCAGACACCTGCAGTTTAGTTTACTAAGTTCTTCTCACCTCTTTCTCTGTGGGGGAGCTTGACAAATGGGGCCACTCTATGGACATTTGGAGACCATTATTGCACTGATGCCTAGGATATGACTGTGGGAAGCAGAAGTGGAATGGTGCTGGGGCCAACCCAGGTTTTATTCTCATCACCCCATATAATGATTCCCATAGCCCCTGCCCAGTGTGAGTCCTTTTACTTACACTCATTCCTTACATTGAGCCAGGACTAAGCCCCTGGTGTACCCTCCCTCCCCCCCAAAAAAAAGTAATGGTGCTAAGATCCATAGGTGTGTGTGTGTAAGAGAGAGAGAGAGAGAGAGAGACAGAGAGAGAGAGAAAGACAGAGAGAGAAAGAAAGAAAGAAAGAAAGAAAGAAAGAAAGAAAGAAAGAAAGAAAGAAAAGAAAGAAAGAAAGAAAGAAAGAAAGAAAGAAAGAAAGAGAGAAAGAGAGAAAGAAAGAAAGAAAGAGCGAGCTCAACAGGCTTATGTGTATGCTTGGCATTCTGGATTACACCCCTATCATATCGTGGTCCCCTGAACACTGCCAGGAATAATCCCTCAGGACTGAGACCCTAAGTACCACTGGGTTCACCCTGCCCCCATCTAGAAACAGAATTCAGATGTCAACCTGGACAGAGTCCTAGCTGTGACAGCCTTTGTACATAGGGAACACCCTGAATGTGGCCTGCACTGCACTCAGAGTGGTGCCTCTCTGTGAACTCTTTGAGTGCAGACCTAGGCACTGCCTGCCTGCTGTCCCTTCTCACCTGTCTTTCCATTTCAGGGCGAGTTTGTGAATGAGTATGTTGGTGAACTGATTGACGAGGAAGAGTGCATGGCCAGGATCAAACATGCACAAGAGAATGATATCACCCATTTTTACATGCTCACTATAGACAAGGTAAATTCCTGCCCTGTGTGCTCTCATCATGTGTTGTGTCATGAGGTGGCATCCCTGTGGCACTGGACTTGGACTCTGCCTGTCTCATTTTGTTGACGATGTCGCTTGAGTTCAAATCCCTGCATGTCTTCTTTTTTTTTTTTTGTTTTGTTTTTTTGTTTTTTTCTGGGTCACACCTGGCAGTGCTCAGGGGTTACTCCTGGTTCCATGCTCAGAAATTGCTCCTGGCAGGTACGGGGGACCATATGGGGCACCGGGATTTGAACCGATAACCTTTTGCATGAAAGGCAAACACCTTACCTCCATGCTATCTCCCGGGCCCCCCCTGCATGTCTTCTAAGAGCAGAGTCTTCCATGATTTCTGACTACCAAAACTGGCTGCCGGTCAGTGGGAACGCATCTTATGATTTGATCATCCCCAAATGTATGGAACATTGGGAGCAGTATGTAGATGATCAGGGTGGTCCACATCTTTTCAGTACAACTTGGGATTCTTCCTAACTTGTTGGAAGCCTTGTGGAATATTGTGGAATGCAGGCAGATTAGAAACAGCACTTTCCTCAGAAGAGGGGTTAAGGGGTGGCAAATGATGGCTTTTCCTGGGGTGCTCTCTGTTTGTGGAGATGACCCAGAAAGGAGTGTTTGACCATTGGGCCTCATTAGGCCCAAGCTTTGGGCTCTGAAGGTTCTGGATTGCAGGAAACAGAAAAACCAAAGTGTGTTTGCACCCCAACTGAGTCTGGATTGTGGCTGGGAGGGACAATGAGGAAGGATCTGCATAGATGGAAGGCTGGAGACAACCAGCTGTGCAGGGCAGGCTGCAGGTGAAGTCAGCAGCTCACTTTCAGAGGACACGGGAAGCGCACGTTTGTGTACACATGTAAGGAAGGCACAGAGAATGTCCAATGGCAGATATTGAAGCCAGATGAGGGACATGTTGATGTTTGTTCAAATTGAGAACGTTTGGGGCTGGAGCAATAGCACATTAATAGAGCATATTGCCATCCCAGTACAGACCGTAGTTCAATCTCCAATATTCCATATGGTCCTCCGAGCTTGCCAGGTGTAACCTCTGAGCGCCTCCAGGTGTCGCCCGCCCAGAAATAAACCAACAA
>PVKC010003713.1:0-38017 GCA_004027635.1 Crocidura indochinensis
AAGCTGCCCAGTAGGGGTGCAAGCTTTGGCCTAGCAGCTTTTTTGCACTGTGATTCCTTTTGCTGAAGGAAAGGAATTTTAGTTATGCTAGATTTAAAGGGACAGAGAGAAAAAATGTCACAGCCCCAAGATTTCATGCTCAGACCATTCTGACAAGCGGTCAGTCTCAGGTGACAAACTCAAATGTAGACTTTTCTGACATGAAATTATCCAGGAGTTTCTCACTCCTGGATTGGGCTGGGACAGTTACTCCTGGCTATGTGCTCAGAAGTCGCTCCTGGCAGGCACGGGGGACCATATGGGGAACCGGGGGTTCGAACCGCGGTCCGACCTAGGTTAGCACAAGGCAAGGCAGGCACCTTACCTTTAGCACCACCGCCCGGCCCCCAGATTGTCAGATTTTTAAGGGGGCTTCTAAGTGGGAGTCTGAGAGGCCACTCTTGGTGATTCTTGGCCAGTGACTCTGGATGTGGTATTGTTTGGACCTTGTCATGCCCGGGATCACCTGGGTTGCACCCTGCAATGTTCAGTGTCTTCCAGGTCCACTGGCATTGTTCATGGGAGCGGGCGGTGCTGGAGATAGATAGAAGCTGGGTCAACTACATGTAAGAAGGTGTGACTTTATCCCTGTACTACTTCTTGGTCCTGAATTGTCAGTTACCCAGTTCAGCCCTTGGGTCCCTCTAAGGCAGTTACTGCCTTGGACATTCCCAGAACTGCCATTCTTGGCCCAGAGGCCATTGCTCCTGAAGGCTGTGCACAGTCCCTGCAGGGCCACTTCCTGAAAGCCAGGCACATTCTATGGGGGCCATACCCCAGAAACCTTGGGAGGCTCACAGGGAGTTCATAATCTTGGGGTGAAATCCAGGAAGAAAAGGGGTGACCTGAGCCCAGAGAAGAGGTGGGAGACTGGGACAAGGCCCAGACGACAAGGGGTTTACACTTTTGAGGAGCACATGGGTATTTTAGAGTCGGCACCTCAGCAGCAGAGGAAGACGGTTCAGCAAGGGTGTCCCAGGCCAGGCTCTTGTATGCATTTGTGCATTTGTGCTGGGGACTAGGTTGGGGTGGGGGACAGGAACACTGAGTATAGCCTGGTTCCCTTAGCATTGGGATGTCAGAGCTTGCCTGCGGGGCTGTGCTGGGAACTGCTGGGCATTGGGGACCAGGCATGATGCTTCTGGACATTGCTTCCCCGGGGACACAGAGGCCACCAGTGATCCTGAGGCCTGTGCAGGTATGTGCAGGGAGCCTGGAGGTAGAAGTATGACGGTGACCCCAGAGCCCCAGGGGTAAGCCCAGGTTTTGCATGTGGTGGGGTTGTTTCCATTCCTGGCACTGCATCATCCCCCAAGAACTCCTGGGCGTGGCTCCAAAACAGAACAAGGATTGAGAGGGTACTAGACTAGTGGCTGCAGGCGGAGAGGAAGTAGAAGTAGGTTGTTGCAAATTCAGGTCTCTGGCTTCCTGAGTTGTTCTCGGACCCGCAGCACAGGTTGAATTATCTGTGCAGGAACTAGGCCCAAGGCCTTTGGCATTTGTCCGGAATCCAGGACACCAGGGATGGAGCTTGGACTAGGATCTTGGACATCTGTCCTTGCAGGCTCTGGTTTCTGTGAGGACAATCCTATGTACTTGATTTTGCCCCATGTTTCTAGCCTTAGGGAGCCCCATATGCTAAAAACAAACCAACGACAGCCTTCCTATAATGGCTGGGAACTGACTAGTCCTTTTCAGGGTGATTTGATAGGTTATTTCCAATGTTAGAACACTCAAAATTTTTTCCCTTATGGATTCAGAGTAACAGTACATTGGGTAGGGCACTAGCCTTGCATGAGGCCAATCTGGGTTCAATCCCTGACACAATATATTGTCCTGAGACCCATCCAGAAGGGAATCCCTGAGCACCACTGGACATGACCCTAAGGCAAAACAAGACAAATCCTTTTTTGTCATCTGAATGGATAGTGGGGCCTGAGAGCATGGAAAGCCCCAAGACTGACTCCTGGTCAGCCCTGGAATTGCTGGGCACAGTGTTGCTCACAGTGGCCTCCAGGAACTCTGAGCACTGCCCACTGACTACCAGGACTCTTAGCTCTAGAAGGGGACATCTGGGGTGGGGTAGGATGGGGCTGGGGAGAGGCGTCTGCACCAGAGGCATCTCTGGACATTCAGGTACTAAACAGGTTGCTTAGAAAGGGCAGCTAGGCTAGGGTGAGTCCCTGTAATTAAAGCCTGGTGGCCTGAGCCATGTCACTGACGCTGTCTGCTCAGTCTATCCCAGGTAACGAGGGGGAGATGTCATTGCCAAAGAAAGTGGGTGCCCATCTTTCCTATGGGTCAGATCCCCTAGTGCAAAGGTTTTCTTCAGGATAAAAAGCCGCCTAGCTCCTCAGTATCGGCTAATACCCACTGCAGGGAAGTCCCATACCATCCCCTACTAGAATGTTTGGGAAGGCAGCATGTTCTCTTTGTACTAATGGCCTGGCCTGTGGATTTCATGGAAAAGGTATCTCAGACAGAGACCAGGTATTGTTCTTCCTGAGAGAAGGGGACTCAATTCTTGAGGACTCTGAGGATTCAGACTCATTGGGGAGGGGGAGTTGCTCAGGTCATCTGTCAGCAACAGACACACACAGAAGGGTTGGACACAGACTATCTCTGACTGGACATGTGTCCTAGAGGAAGAGGATGACCAGGGTCCAGGTCACTGTGAGGACACACAGCGCAAAGACACAGGACAACACTTTGAACAGGATTAGAAAAATCAAGACAGGGCTGGAGTGATAGCAAAGTGGGGAGTGCATTTGCCTTGCATACAGCCAACCCTAGTTTTATTACTGGCATCCCACATAATCCCCAGAGCCTGCCAGGTGTAGCCTCTGAGAACTGCTGGATGTGGTCCCCCAAAAAACAAAATAAAGAGAAAAGAAAAACCAAGAAACTGTTGTGGGCCTGGAGACATGGTACAGCAGGTAAGACACATGCCTGACCTGGGTTAGATCCCGGCACTGCCAGGAGTAACTGAAGCACCGCTGGGGGAAACACCACTGGCAGTGGCCTACAAACAGAAAGCTTGAACTCATCAGTGTTCATCACTCTCGATCAAGATAATAATCAAGATCAGGGAGTCATTGTCCATTGGATTCTGCTGACCACCACTTTGAGTTTATGTTTAAACAGTGGGCCCAAGTGGCCTCATATTAGTACTTCCCTGCTTTGCTCAGATGTGTGTGTGTGAGGTCCCAAACCCATGAGCTTTCCCTTGAGATGAGAACCAGGCACCAGCATTGGGGAAGGTGGGTGCAGAGGGGGACACACTTGAGCCTGTGCCTAGGGAAGCTGGTCACTACTTGTTAGGCAGTGGGGGTCAGGGGAACCCAGAGAAGGGTTTTGACAGGACTGTCTGTGTCTGCGAACTGCAGGAATATGAGAAATAAGAAATGGTCCCTTCATGGACCTCTTCTGTCTGGATACAGGAAGAAGGGTGAGACCTTGATAGTATTCAACAAAGAGCTGTTTTTTGGAGGATAATGTCACGGCTTGGGTAGCAGTGGGACTTGGCAGAGTTCAGCTATGGAGTCTGGGAAGGGTGGTTCTGTGCAGAGGTACCCAGACTGATACTGACTTTTGGGCAGGTAAGGAAGGGAAGGGAGGGGAAGGACATTAGTAGAGAGAGAGGAAAGAGGAGAGAGAAGAGAGGAAAGAGGAGGTGGAGAGAGATACGGGTTCAGGATCTCTTCCAAATCTGCTGGGGACCATGTGGTGCTGGGTATCCAAGCCTTGGGGTCCTGCATGTGAGGTTTGTACCCCAGCCCTTTGAGGCACCTCTGCTGCCCATAGTTGTGAAGCAGAGGGAGCCAGGCCAGGAAAAGCAACAGTGGCTTTTTAATTTTCTGGTGATTTTTGGGTCACATCTAGTGGTGCTCAGAAGTTCCTCTACTCAGAGATCATGCCTAGTGGTACTCTGGGGACCATATGGAATGCTGGGGTCTAGACCAGGCTTGGCAGGTACAAGGAAAGTTCCTACTTGCTATGTAAAATAAAAATCCACAAGTTGTGAGATCATCCCACATGCCATGTTTCTAACCCCCTTCCAGGGGTCCTCAAACTTTTTAAACAGGGGGCCAGTTCACTGTCCCTCAGATCGTTGGAGGCTGGACTATAGTAAAAAAAAAAAAAAAAAAACTACAAACAAATTCCTATGCACACTGCATATATCTTATTTTGAAGTGAAGAAACAAAATGGGAACAAATACAGTATGTGGCCCGTGGGCCGTAGTTTGAGGACCAGTGCCTTAGGCAATGGGTCTAAAGAAGCAGCGGTGAAGAAATAAGCGAAGCCAGATAGGAAAGAGCCATGAAGTCAGTCTGCTTTTCATTTGGACATCTCTCTGCCTTCACCAGAACTCACTTTTATCCCAGAAACAAAATCCACCAGGTTGGGGCAGGGCAGAGTGATCCAAGTGGGCTTTTACATATCAAAGGTGAGAGTTATCGGAAATAGGAAGATGGGGGAACACCTTGTTTTGGGTTAATAGTTGGATGTCGGGAGCCGGGAGGTGGCGCAGGAGGTAAGGTGCCTGCTGCCTTCCCTCCGCTGGCCTAGGACGGACCACGGTTCGATCCCCCGGTTCCCATATGGTCCCTCGTGCCTGCCAGGAGCGACTTCTGAGCACATAGCCAGGAGTAACCCCTGAGCGTCACTGGGTGTGGCCCAAAAACCAAAAAAAAAAAAAAAAATAGTTGGATGTCATCTTACAGTGCTGTCTCCTAGCCCGATTTTATCTTTTATGGCAAAAATGCCTCATGGCAGATTTATGACACTGCCATCTAGAGTGGAGAGCTTTCAGGGAAGTCCCTCTGAGCCTAGTTCCTTCCTCTTTCTCTCCAGAGACCCGTTTCTGTGACCAAGTTCCTTAGCATCAGTATCTGTTTCCACAATCATGGTGACAGACTCCAGGACCAGATTATAAGGGCATACACTAGTCAGATGTGCTGACATGGGTATGGCATTAGGCAAAGGAATCATACTATCAGTAAATACAATGTACTGAATAACAAACTTAGGCAACTCTGACTTGTGTTTTTATTATCTGAGAGCTCATAAACAGCTTAAGAAATGTGGCAGAGAAAAAAATTTGAAATGGAGCTTAGGCTTCTGTTGGGATGGAATCACTTGTTAGCTTTGTGCCCCTGGCAGGTGCCATTTATAGCTTCATCAGGGTCAGGGATTGATTCAGTGGTGAAGCACTTTCCTTGCACGCAAGAGACCCCCCTGTTATGATTCCTGGAACCACCCCCAATACACTAACAATATTAAGCCTCATCTTATCTGTAAAGTTATTTTGAAACTCACCTCTTCAGGCTGGAGACACTCAACAGAGTAAGGGCAGAATTTGCATTCAGATATGGGGTCCTCTCTGAACCACCAAAAGTGCCTCCAGCATTACTTTGAATAAGGCCCTAAGACAAAACCAAATCAAACAATCCTCTTTCCAGAAAGCAGATCCCAGAACCTTTTGAATGACAAAACCATATTACAAAGGACAGTTCCTGCTTGCTGAAGGTAGAAAACCTTAGATTTCTTTCCTAAAGCACAGGCAAAAGATCTGAAGGGTCTGAATTAGCAACAATAGTCACAGGAGGAACTGTGATGGTGCATAAGGGTCCCGAGAGTCCTTTATCCAGTTGTATTTAAAAAATTCTATTGGTGCTTGGGGTACCATTGATGAGATTGAACTCCCATCAGTTCACGTGAAAGACAAGCATCCTACCAACTGTAATATAGTTCCAGTCCCTATATTTTTTAATATTGCTTGAGTCCTAAGGCTAAGTATCTTTTATTTTTGGCGAGATTCCTGGCTCTAGAGCAGTGGTCCTCAAACTATGGCCCGCGGGCCACATATTGTATTTGTTCCCTTTTTGTCTCTTCACCTCAAAATATGATGTATGCAGTGTGCATAGGAATTTGTTCATAATTTTTGTTTTTACTATAGTCTGGCCCTCCAATGGTCTGAGGGACAGTGAACTGGGCCCCTGTTTAAAAAGTTTGAGAACCCCTGCTCTAGAGTAACCTCTGGTGCTCTGGTGGAGTGACCATATGTGGTGTGGGGAGTTTGAATCTGTTGCATGCCAGACAAGTTGCATGCCCTACCTCCTGTATTATTTTTTTTTAGCCCTAAAATAATTTCAAGCATTTGAAAATGTTGTGTGTGGAATTGGGATTAGAGCCTTGCATGCAACCAGCCTGAGTTCAATGCCTGGCATTCCAGGTGGTCCCCCAAAGTTCAGAGCCAGGAATAACTGCTGAGCACCACTGGGTGTGCCCTCAATTCAAAGATATAGAGAATTGTAACTAAGTTTAGCAACCACAGGTATTTCCTGGCACCCCATAATGTTCACAAGCCCGTCAAGAGTGACCTGAGGATTGCTAGGTGTGGTCTCAGAACAAAACAAAAATAAAAGAAAAGGGGCTGAAGAGGTAGTACCAAGGACAGGGTGCTTGCCTTAAATGCTGCCAACCCCGAGTCCTACCAGGATTAATTCCTAAGCACCAAAGGGTGTAGTACAGAAAACAAAACAGAATTAAATTAAAAGCAAAACAAACAAAAGCATGTTATGTGTGGGTGGGGGGCTGCACCAGTGATGCCCTGGGCTTGCTTCTGGCTCTTTACTTCAGGGATTGCAGGTCAAGCAAGTAAAGATAAGCAATGATGGGACTTGAACTGGGGTGGCTGCATGCATGGCAAGAGCCCTGCTCACCACAGCACTGTCTCTGGCCTCTAACAAGTTTCCAGGATATGTTTATGAAGGTATTTCTTGTGGTTTTGTTATTATTATTATTTTGCTTTTTGGGTGACACCTGGCAGCACAGGCTGTCACAATAAGTGCACAGCTTATTCCAGGCTCTCTGCTCAGGGATCACTCTTGGAGGGCTTGGGAGACCACATTGGGTGCCAGGGATCAAATCTGGATTGGCCACATGCAAAGCAAGCACCCCATCTGCCGGACTACCGCTTCAGTTGCAAGATCTTAACAAGACAAAACAAAAAAACTGCTCTGATCTTAGATTTAGCAAGAATCGAAGTGAAACATGCAGAGTATCACCCAAGAATTGATTTCTGTAGATGGAAGATATTACTTATTCAAATTTAAAGGTATAGAGAGCCAATTGGTACAATTATAATTACCCACCGAAACATGGACAAAATGTATGTAACATGTCAATACATAATCTGAGCTAAGCACATAAAGGTATTTCAATTATCAAATGAATAATTAGTTCAATCAAGGTTCAGTGTATGGCAGGAGACAGGAAAATCAAAATCAAATATCACAGAAGCCTGCATTTGATGAAGAAACAGAAAAAGAGACATTTGGTGCCATGCTTTTATTCAAACAAAAGGGGGGAACTACACGGTACCAGGGAATAGCCAGTGTGACAAAAGTTACAGCACAGTGCTTAGCCTGTGGAGAGGGAGCACCCCCACGCCGTTCTTGCCCTTTGGTGCCTGACATGCACTCTAATGGCCAGCAGCACCTCTAAAAGTCATTTGGAAACCAAACCAAAAATCAAGAGGAATGAAAAACTCTACAAAGCAGTGTCAAACATCAGAATTGGGTAAGTTGCGTAGGGATAAGACATGTTTGGCAAATTTCTCTGAATAAACATCTATTCTGACCTCTAATAATGGAAGTACCAAGGCATTTCCATACGGTTGGTGACACTCTCCAGTCTTCATAAAATAACATAATTTTTTATCTGTGTAACTTGAAGAACGTAATTTAAAAAGCTGCACCATAATAAAAAAAATGCAGACTTAAAGAGAAATACATCCATATTCCTTCTGCATCAATCAAGTAAAATTTTATCCTAAAAGCCATGAACATTTTGCAGCAGCACTCATACCCTGCCTTCAGACATATTTGTACAGAAATTTAAGAATTTTAAAGAGTCATCTGTTTAATTTAAATTCTCCATTGTCAATATATATTTAGGGGTCAATTTTATTGTCAAGTAAAGATGCAATGATAAGGGATAGTTAATTGACTGTTACTTGTCATTTTGATTAGTTCACTCACTACTTTTTTAAACAAGTCTTAATCTAAGCACGTATATATCTGATAACCATTTCCTCCTGATAGTAACTGCTGTCTGAAGAACAAATTGTACAATTCCCCATTTCAATAATATTATATACACAATATGTATGCACTTAAAGCAGGAGTAACATATCCTGATCTTTTACATGCAAACAGTAGATCACAAATAGTTTTGAGCTACACATATATTTTGCACAGATATTGGAAAAAATCTGTAAAATTTTTTTACAGTTTTAACAAATATACATAAATATAAGAACATAAATTACAGTAAAATATTGACAGCATTTGAGAAAATGTTGATACCCAGATGCATTGATGCCTAAAAGGTCTTATAATAATAATAGAAAAGTACAGTTCAGGGACATCTCAATCCTATTCTTTTTTTAAAAAATGAGTAAATACATCATATGAGATACTAGTTATTTCTCTAAACAACAATTAGAGAAATGTGTTTAATGTCTCTACTTCCCACGAAAGCAAACAAACTCTGCATCTCATCTATGAACAATACTGTCTCCCCCCCCTAAGCTTACACAGTTGTCACAACACTGAAACATAACAGGGTCACATAATCATTCAAGTCTTTTCCTGAGAATGAAATTTTTCCCCAACTAACCCTCTGGCATACACTGTTAATGGAACAAAGATCACGTAGAGGAGATTCAAGTGTGTACTTACTCTAAGCTGTTCCACTTGAAAGGGATGATAAAGAAAAACTCAATAGAAGTAAAATAATGTGATGCTATTTGAAAATTAAAATGTAGCCCTTTGTACATGTTTAAAATTCTAAATATAATTTTTCTATCAGTTATAAATATAATAGTAAAGACCTCTTCAACAGTGGCAGGTGGTCTTCACATTTTCAGATCGAAAAATTACTCTCAAAGTGTCATTCACGCCTGCCAGCTTATAAAGTGACTTGCTTCAAAAGAGATAAAAGCCTTTTCTCATAAAAAAAAAAAAAACAATCTAAATGGTTCTGAGTTGGTCAGAAGTATAAGAACAACTGATTTAATCAGCAATTTAAACATTTTCTTGGTTAAGCTCTTGTGGTTTAAAGCGAATCTACTAGCAGCTCTTTACAACACCTCCTCCTTTTACTTAGTGAAGAAATGTTAATACTTGTGTGAATAATAAATACAGAACTGTAAATACTAGCAGGATAATTCTTGCAGGTGCCCTAATACCATTATAACAGGGTTATTGTAAAACCAAACACTAGTGTTTCTCTGAACATCATAGGAAAGGTGCAAGTTACCGATGATGGCATAGTTCCGATTCTCAACAGCTCCATATGAAACAAAATTCAAATGTATCTTAGAAGAAATATCCAGGAAATAAAATTAGCAAAATAAAACATCTGAAAATGAATATATGCATTAAAAAGTTAAAAAAAGCAACAAATGGAACACATAATTTGTGATCTAAGCCATATTTTAACAATTAAGTCCAACCAGTGTCCATAAGAATTCAGTGCTTCACTGTATCCAATACCAAGCAGGTGAACCTAAAGACACAAACCTCTGTTGGCTGATCCCTTCATCACTTCAATCGGCCTCCTCAGTGAGACTTTTCTGTACTCCACACTGTGGGCCACATTCCAGTTATTCCTGGCTCTGAGTTCAATGTCCAGTTTCGATGAATCAAAGTCTTATTGGCAATTAGAAACATTCTTAATAGGCAGGAAAGATGAAGTGCAAATTCACTACAAATGTTCTCAGCAAGTATCTCCGGCTCCTACTATGCCTTAGTAGGTAAGAGTTTTTTTGGCGTTACCGGTCTCTTGGTCTGCCACAAATGGCTGTGAATGGTAATTGCATCAACACTGGCAGATAAGGTTTTTGCAGGTATGTGGCTAAACTGTTTCCTGTCAGAATTATATTTGTAAAGTCCCTCAATCATTTTCTTAGTGATAGATTTTGGGCCTATGCCAGTCAACTTACTAATTTCTTCAGTTTCTGGGCAGTAAGTATATAAAGAACGGAACTGACAGCCTGAATCCCGGAACAAGATCAAGAAATTGTTGGCATCTGATTTCTCCATTTCCTTTAGAAGAAAATAACAACAAAATTAAAAATCTTTCCCATCAAATTTATATACTTTCTTAAATGCTTGGTCAAGTTCGATGACAATTTAAAATGTAAATTCTTTACTAGTAAAAAATAAGATACATATTGTAAAAGCAAAATATTTTTAATTTTTATAAGGAAGAAAATCAGTGAACATCTATTAAGTTTAAATAAGTGACTAATCATTTATAATTTTATAACATCTAAATTTGTAATGTCTAACTAAGTTTGCAGTCTTCCAGAAGTCTATGTTACAGATCAGCAGTCTGTAACAAATTTGTTACAGACTGCTGATCTGTAACAATCTAGGTATGAACTAATAACTCAATCTAATAATTAAACAGCCATAGATTTTTTTTATATCTACCACTGAAATTCAGGGAGCCTAAAGAGGATTTTTTTTGTTTGTTTGTTTGTTTTTGGGTCACACCCAGCAGTTCTCAGGGGTTACTCCTGGCTCCATGTTCAGAAATTGCTCCTGGCAGGCACGGGGGACCATATGGGGCACCGGGATTTGATCCGATGACCTTTGGCATGAAAGGCAAACGCCTTACCTCCACGCTATCTCCCGGGCCCCTAAAGAGGATTTTTTTTTGAATAAACACAGAAAACTCTGATAGGATAGTCTGAGAATGTTGCCAAATTGAACTATTAAGCAAAAACACTTACCTCCAATATTTTTTTCTTCTGACCTTCATTTACTTTGCCAGCCAAACAGCAATGAGCTAATGCATTTTGTATGATATGCTTATTAGATTTTGCACTGGGCTCTTTGTAGAGCTTTGGTCCTAAAGTAAGAATGAGACAAGAATGAAAACACAACCAAGTCAGAACTACTATGCCTATTTAATAATGTTTCGATGGTCCCCTTACACTGTAATAAAAAACTTAAGTCTGTGCTGTGGGCCACGGGGGCTGTGCTTTACCCACATAGGGGCCATCTCGAGGATGTTTCCTTGGCTGTCTGCGAGTGCTGGGGAACACAGAGCTAGAACAGTCATCTCCATCACACACACTACTCTCTCCCCTTCTTTCCCAAGTCTAGTATGGTAAATCCTACTGTGACTTGTTACCTTTCCATGGGAGAAGAATGCCATGAGGCCATGTTGTGCCTATGTGCGTTAGGCATGAGCCCATCTACCCAGAGCCCAACACTTATTTTAGAAAAAGAAATCCCTTCATCTTTTTCTTCTATACCCCCTTTTAGCATTTCATCAATGCGACTTCTTGGTCAATAGAATATAAGCAGTCTTTGGCATTTATTCTGGGCCACTGCAACTCACATATGGAATGACAGTATAATCTACTTTACTCCATGAATGCTTCTCATGAAGGGAAGGTCTGTGTTTACTCTATAAAGGAACAAACTAAGAAACCACTATATGGTCTTCATCTTCTTCTTCTTTTTTTTTTTTTTGACCACAACTGGTAGTGATCAGGACTTATTCCCGGTAGGCTTGGACTATAAGAGGTTCTGGGGATGTCAGTCATGTGCAAGGTACAAACAAAGCAAGCATCCTACCTGCTATACTACTGCTTGGGCCTTGGTTTTTGGGCCTGAAGTTGTGCTCAGGGATTACTCCTGCTCTGTGCTCAGGGGTCATTTGTGGTGGTGCTGGGGGAGCATATAGGAAAAGCTGGGGATTAAACCCTATGTGCAAGGCATTTACTCATTAAAACCACTCTGAGGTTAAGAAACAAAAAAAATTAGCCCTAGTTTGTATTTACTTACTTTAGCCTTTACCATGGCTGATTTTAAGCTACAAAGTCTCTACAGCAGGGGTCTCAAACTCAATTTACCTGGGGGCCGCAGGAGGCAAAGTTGGGGTGATATTTGAGTGCAAAGTCAGTAGTAAGCCTTGAACACTGGGGTGTGTGACCCAAACAACTAAAATAAAACAAAACACAATAGATTCCTCTAAGGCAGGGTCACAAAATGTTGTACGGAGGGCCGCAAATGGTCCGGGCCATGACCCCTGCTCTACAGGTTTTTTTTTTTTTTGGTTTTTGGGCCACACCCAGTGATGCTCAGGGGTTACTCCTGGCTATGCACTAAGAAGTCGCTCCTGACTTGGGGGACCATATGGGAAACCGGGGGGATCGAACCACAGTTCGTCCTAGGCTAACACAGGCAAGGCAGGCACCTTACCTCCAGCGCTACTGCCCGGCCCCCTCTACAGCTTCTTAATGCCTGAAAATTTAATAATCAGCTCGAGTCAGCAAGAAATTCAGGTCTAGAACAGTGAGTAAGTCTGGGATATATGAGCAAATGAAAACAGGGAAGTGCAGAATTTTAAAGGAAATCTAGTTTGGGGTTGGTGCAATAGTACAGTGGAAGAGTACATTGCCTTGTACCCCAGTTTGATCCTTCAGCATCCTATATGGTCCCTTGAGTCTGCCAGGAGTAATCCTTGAACATGACTAGATATGGCCCCAAAGCCAAAAAAGCCTCCCCTACTCTATTCCCTCAAAAGAGAAAGGAATATAGCCCAATTCTTTTTGCTTGTTTGTTTTTATTTTGTTTTGGATTTTGAGTCACACCCAGCAGCGCTCAGGGGTTACTCCTGGCTCTACACTCAGAAATCGCTCCTGACAGGCTTAGGGGACTATATGGGATGCCGGGATTGGAACCACTGTCCTTCTGCATGCAAGGCAAATGCCCTATCTCCATGCTATCTTCCCGGCCCCATAGTCCAATTCTTTTTTTTTTTTTTTTTGGTTTTTGGGCCACACCCGGTGACGCTCAGGGGTTACTCCTGGCTATTTGCTCAGAAGTCACTCCTGGCAGGCACGGGGGACCATATGGGGAACCGGGGGATCGAACCTCGGTCCGTCCTAGGTTAGCGCAGGCACCTTACCTCCAGCGCCACCGCCCGGCCCCTCATAGTCCAATTCTAATCTTAAAAATCTGTGATAATGGGAGCCGGGAGGTGGCGTAGGAGGTAAGGTGCCTGCTGCCTTGCCTAGGACAGACCATGGTTCGATTCCCCGGTTCCCATATGGTCCCCCGTGCCTACCAGGAGCGACTTCTGAGCGCATAGCCAGGAGTAACCCCTGAGCGTCACTGGGTGTGGCCCAAAAACCAAAAAAAAAAAAAAATCTGTGATGACTTGGGAAGGTCCTGAGAGCCCTAGCATGAGGCTTAGAGTGAAAGGAGCAACTAAGCTCTCTGGCCTCGCAAGGAAACTGCCACTGCTCACAGCATGTACAGCAGCTCCGGAGCACTTGTTCTTCTCCCATACTCCCTGCTCATAGCTCTTATTTCTTCTCCTGCTTCACTACATTTTTTTGGGGGGGGAGAGGGCAATGGGGATTGGTAGGCAGTGCAGGGCTGCACTGATGGTGCTCAAGGGATCCTGTGGTGCTGGTGACCAAACCTGACTGTTTCTGCATGGTAGGCCTATACTCCAGTCTTCTGAGTTTTTACTAGCTCTGCTTCCCTTCCTTAAATGGCTTGACTGACCTTCTCATCTTCAGTTTGCTTTATCTCACAAATGTCTATCCAAAGGTTAGAAGAGGGCCTGACAGGAAACTGATGTCCTCTAGAACCACTGCTTTCTTCTTACTTTTTAGAGCCTCTTAGATGTTTTAATAAGATGCACATAAATATGAGTGAGTTAGTGTGTGGGAGAAAGATTACTCTTTGCACACTGTGCATTTTTCAGTGCTGCAGATGTAGATATTATATTATGATGGCACTTCTCTAAGACTTCTTCAGACCCAAACCGTATGGCAGGGAGGAGAGCATTTTGAAGAGAGGAGGAGAGGAATGAGAATACTCCTGATTTTAGTTCTGGTGGGACAAGTCACGTCCTCCCTAAGTGGGAACATGACCCTGAAATGAGGGGCACTGTTTTGACTGGCCCCACATGTCAGTTCTGAGGTGTGACCCTGAAAATTCCTTTGGCTCAGGTCAGATCTCACATTAATGTGAAATGAAAGCATGCAGAGACGAACCTGTGTATTCTGTCCCTGAAGCCACGGAAGATGTCGTGGACGCATTCTCCCAGTCCTTCTCTCCATTTCGACTGCCACAACGACTTGGAGATAAGAAACCTTCGACAGACTCTGATCTAAAGGACAAATAAAATATGTTGATCTTCGGACCGGAGAGATAGCACACCGGTAGGGCATTTGCCTTGCACGCAGCTGACCAATGATGGACCTTGCTTCGACTCCTGGCATCCCATATGGTCCCCCGAGCCTGCCAGGTGCAATTTCCAAGTGTAGAGCCAGGAGTAACCCCTGAGCACCACTGGATGTGGCCCAAAAAACTAATTAAAAATATTGATCTTTGAATAAAGTAAGAATATTTAGAGACCAGAAGGATAGGTATATGTGAAAGTACTAACCAGTACCAACATAGAAGTATAAAAATGAAGGAATAAGGCCTGCACCTTGATCCCCTACCTGCTGAAATATTACTTCTAGAAAATTTTGATTTTAAGATAGAATTTTACATTTACATTAGTAAAATAATAAAACACTGATTTTTTTTTTAGTTTTTGAGATATATTCTAGAGATAAAGAAAGGATAAAAGAGGGGCCAGGCAGTGGTGCTGGAGGTAAGGCGCCTGCCTTGCCTGCGCTAGCCTAGGACGGACTGTGGTTCAATCCCCCCGTTTCCCATATGGTCCCCCAATCCAGGAGCAACTTCTTAGTGCATAGCCAGGAGTAACCCCTGAGCGTCACTGGGTGTGGCCCAAAAACCAAAAAGAAAAAAAAGAAAGGATAAAAGCGATCCTTCTGTCCAGTAGTACAATGGGTAGGGCATTGGCTCAGGTTCAAACCCTAACCTGGTTCAATCACATTTGGTAACTTCCAATTTTAATTAAAGTACCAGCATTTTTTTTTTTTTTTGCTTATTTTGTTTCTTTTTGGGTCACACCTGGCAGTGCTCAGGGATTACTTTTGGCAGGCTCAAGGAACCATATGGAATGCTGGATATTGAAGAAGGGACAGCATTTTCAAGCTTGATCCCCTACCTGCTGAAATATTACTTCTAGAAAATTTTGTTTTCAAGATATGAATTTTACATTTACACTAGTAAAATAATAAAACACTGATTTTTTAGTTTTTGAGATATTCTAGAGATAGAGGATAAAAGAGATCCTTCTGTCCAGGGAGATAGCTCAAAAGGCTGGAGTGCTTGCTGTTTGATCCTTGGCACTGCATGGTATCCAGAGTACTACTGGGTATAATCTCAAGCAATGTGCTCAGAGGACCACTGTATGTGGCCCCAAAAGAAAAAAACAAAGATCTTTACTAGGTCACAGGCAAGCACTGTAATTATTCTAAGGGAAGAAACTCGGTGAGAAATAAGCTAAAGAGGCTGATATAGTTCCTTATTTCTACAGGCCATGATTTCATCACACCATTTAACAATTACTGACTTAAGAGTTATTGTTACTGTGGTAAAGTTTATAAGAAGCATCTTATCTATGCCAATAAATCTAAAATTAACACTGAAAAATGAACAGACCTCTTTGTCTATTAAAAGAAATCCAAACTGAGCCAGCAAAACACATAAAATATGATGAAAATTAATTCATCATAAAATATTTACAGGAAACGATCTTTTCTATGAAAACACCTCTCTTCTGGAATTACCTTGGTGTCCGCCTCCCGGCTTGTACACTCTCACTGTCACCTGTGTTCAGGGATGCCAAGGAAAGGCTAGAGACTGAAAAAAACACAATAAATGAGTGATCCTGAAGAGAAACAAAATTGCGAAGTGAAAATAACCAGAAAACAGTCTGTTCATTATGTAACACCAGCATATGAAAACGAATCTTCCATCTTTGCCTTACTATTAATTTAAACACATGATATGCATTCATATATGCACATATGTACAATTTATTTTTTAAACCCCCCCTCCCTCGTACAGTTTAAGATTAGTAAGGAAGCCAGAAATAAACAATAACTAAACAAATTGCTGTTAGAACCTATTCCACAAGGCAAGTAACAATGTCAGATATGAACCTGGCCATTTAATAAAGTTAAAAATATTAACAAAAATAAATTAGAATAAATTATAAAAGAATAAAAAGAATGAAGAATATTTATGAATATCTGATTTCGAGATGGAAAACTGTTTAACTTAAGTCAATATATATCAAACAATTTCAATGTCCCAAAAGGGAAGATTTCTTTACAAGAAGTTAAATGTTATGTTACTTCTCTTCAATTTTAACAATATAGGAATTCTTTGAAAGTTTCCATGATGTCTAGATTTTTCTTTTCCTTTTCCTTTTGGACCATACCTGGCAATGGGTAGGGGATTTACTCCTGGCCCCGTGCTCAGGGGACCATCTGATGTGCTGGGGATTGAGCTTGGTTGGTAAGGTAAATACCCAACCTATGATCCTATCACTCCAGCCCATGACATCTAGTTTTAATAAAAGATGAAGTTCATACAGACAACATTTGTCTGTGAATTTACAGGCTTAGAAATGGTAGGTAATAATGCAGGGATTACCATGAGGCCACATTTCCATTATAGGTTGGTATTTTAAGTGGTTTTGTTTTAGCATTCATGTTTATTCTACTGAATATATATGCATGCATACAGAATACTCTCACTTGTTCATTTTGGTTCTCCAAATAAGGAGCACACATAATTCCAAGTGTGTTCAGTTTAGCATACTGAAGGACCATCAAGTTAGTACAGCCAAGATGGTGCTTAATGATGAACAGATTCTTCACAATAAGCTGTGTTACCTGGAGGACCTTTTATTGGTGTTTTTGGAGATTCAATATGATCTCTGTGAATAGACTTGGGGCGCTGTTTTTTTGGTTTTGTTACTTGTGGACGGGGCTTGATTATAGTGTCCATATCTTCCATTAGTTTCAGTTGTTTGCGTCTCATATACTCCTGCCTAATAAATTCTCTCCGTGCCCTCTCATCTTCTTTCTTCTGACGTTCTTCCTCAGTTTTACGCCTAAAAAAACCAAATGGAAATTTCTTATTCTGTGTTCCAAGGAGAATGTATTTGATATAAGCAAGAAAATTGTATTTCAACACCATAAGTGGTTCACCTTAAATGAAATAATTTAAGTCAATAATTCACAGACACACACCCCATTAAATATCCACTAAGAAAATATTGTAAAACCCAGAAAAAAATTTTTTTTGTAGTGCTAGGAAGTGAGCCCAGGGCTTACACATTCAAGGCAAATATTCTACCACTGAGCCATATTCCCAGCCTTCAGTGAAGTTATTTTATTTTTTTATTTCTTTTTTAAACTCTATTTGTTTATTGAATGACTACTTGGTTGGTTGTTGGGCCACACTCAGTCGCACTCAGGTGTCACATGGGATGCCAGAATTGGAACCAGGCCATTCCGGGGTCAGTGCATGCAAGGCAAACGCCCTACTGCTATGTTATCTCTCTGGTGCCAGTGAAGTCAATTTAAATTAAAATTTCCAGAGAACTTACTTTTCAAGGTCCCAAACCCATAAAAACCAGTAATAATTTTATAAAATAAATTTCTAGAACACACAAACATTGACATTATTTCAGCTGGGCATTAACTTGGTGTATATACATACACACAGCTCAAACATCTCTGAAAAATGAACAAAGCCCTGTGTCAAGAACATACTCAGCAGTTCTCTCTCCAAGCACTGTAATGCCATGTCTCAAAAATGACACAGTAGTTTTTAGTACCTTGTCTCCTCTTTCTTATGCTCCATTTCTGCCTCCAGCTGCTGTTTTCGAAGCTGAGTCTCTTTTTCCCTTCTTAATCGTTTCTCCAGCAAAGCTGCCCGTTTCATTGCCATATCATTTTCTGCCTTTTGGTCATCCTAAGAATGAATTTCATTGAAAAAGATGAAAATTTTAGGTACCAATATTCTCAGCTTTTCCAGAAAAGGTAGTGCTTACTCTTATATATAAGTGGAAATTTGAAATATCTCTTTGCTCTTACTCCAATTCCACCATGCATGACCACATTACAGATGTCAGATTTTTTTTTTTTTTTTTTTTTGCCACACATGGCAGTGCTCCGGGATTACTCCTGGCTCTACATTGAGGAATTACTCCTGGTGGTACTCAGCGGATCATATGGATTTGGGGACTGGATTTGGGTTAGCTGCATGGTAGACAAATGCCTTACCAATTGTACTATCTCTCAGCCCCATATTACTGAAATTAGGAAGTAAGCAATGGCATCTGTCCCTTGTTATAAATATTGCTATTTAGAAACCAAAACCAAAGGCACATATATTGGGTAAGGGGCTGGAGTGAGGAATGCATTCGTTTCATTGGGAAATGGGGGGCCCTTGAATGCCAAAAGCAACCTTGAAGCCTAGAGGGTGGGGTAAAGTGGGTCCATTCCAGACTAATGAGGTATCTGTGACAGATGGGGTGGGGGTTTTGGTCTGGGAGCTTCAATCTCACAGACAGGCAAGGCGGAGTGACTCAGTGGGGTCACTGGAGGTCATTTAGCTGCTGCAGGAGTGTCCTCAGGGAAAATGACCAACAGATTGATAACCAACACAGACCACTTACTTTACTCATACTTTCAAAATCTTGGAAGTTATTTAAGAATCACCATATAAAAAACATCAGTTTGGGAGCCCTAAAATTTTATTTGGGGGTGGGGGGGTGAGCTGGGGAAGGAGTGCTGGAGCTCAAAATCTCTTGGTATAAGGCAAATGATCCACCTTCATGATGAGTTTGGAAGTGCATGAAGGTTCTGAATTACATACTAAAGTTTTTCTCTGAAGAGAAAATAGACACATTCTATACAATTCTTCTAAAAATGCCTTTAAACCACTGTATTATCTCTCCACTCAAATTTGAGATATTTTATAAGAAAGAATGTCACAAAAAAAAAAAAAGAAAAGAAAAGAAAGGATGTCACTGACTGAGAGAAGTGATCCCAAGCAGTAGACTGAAGAAGGGAAGAACAGGAAGCCCAGCCAAGAAGCCAGGATTTTAGGGGCTGGGGAGGCACTTGCCTTGCATATGGTCAACTCTGATTACATTATTTTCCTTTCGCGTTTTTTTTTTTTTTCCTGTCAGGAAAAGAGGCAGCAAGGGATTTAAAAACTAGAGTGACTCCTGAGCATTACGGAGGCTCTGATGATCCCTGGTACTGCTGGTCTGGTTCGCTGTCACCAAGAGCAGTGCTCCAACCGCCCCCCTCCCAATACCCCTCCATTAGATGATGAATTATCTACAATTTAATAAGTGCTAATACAAATAAAAGATAGAACATAACAGTACAAAGGACTTTATGAGCAATCACCCTGGGTCCTGAACTCCACTAAGAATGAATCATAACGCTGGTGTGGTTCCCACACCCCCTAAAAAAAAAGGACCATAAAAAGGAAACAAAACAACTACATAAAGCAAAACTGTTTACAACATTTAACATGCCAAAATATACTTCCATGTAATATGTAACGGTAATGTCAAGTTGTGAATTTTTCACAAATTGCCAACTGAATATAACTCTTAGATTCTTTTTCTGTTTGTTTGTTTGTTTTTTTTTTTTTTTTTTTTTGGGCCACAGTCAGTGATGCTCAGGGGTTACTCCTGGCTATGCGCTCAGAAATCACCCCTGGTTTGGGGGACCATATGGGATGTCGGGATGTAACCATGGTCCGTCCTAGGTTGTTAGCTGCCTACAAGGCAAATGCCTTACTTACCACTTGCACCACCGCTCAGACCCCTTAGATTAAAATTTTTCTTTTTGGGTCATACCCGGCAGCGCTCAGGGGTTACTCCTGGCTCTACTCCCAGAAATCACTCCTGGCAAGCTCAGGGAGTGGACCATATGGGATGCTGGGATTCGAACCACTGTCCTTCTGCATGCAAGGCAAAAGCCCTATCTACATGCTATCTCTCCAGCCACCCTTAGAGTAATTTTGTTTGTTTGTTTTTGGGTCACACCCAGCTGTGCTCAGGCGTTACTCCTGGCTCTGTGCTCAGAACTTGCTCCTGGCAGGCTCAGGGGACCATATGGGACGCCAGGATTTGAACCAACGACCTCCTACATGCAAGGCAAATACCATACCTCCACGCTATCTCTCCGACCCCTAGATTTTTTTTAAGGTGCCAGGAACAAGCCTTATACACAAGAGCCATGCTATACCCCAACCCCACAGAGCAGCTTAATTTTTAAAAGGCTTATTTGAAAGTGAGGAAGGAGGTAGAATAGCAAGAACAGTATTTCTGAGTTTATACCACAGTTGTAATGGAGATATATATATATATATATATATATGCTAGAAACCAGTGTCTTATTTTGGAGGGGAGGGACATACCAGGGGACCATATGGGGTGCTGGGGATCGAACCCAGATCTATCCTAGGTTGGCTGCATACAAGGCAAATGCCCAACTGCTGTGCTATCTCTCTGAGTGTTTTTTTGTTTGTTTGTTTTTCAGACCCAGCAGCACTCAGGGTTACACCTGGCTCTGCACTCAGAATCGCTCCTGGCAGGCTCAGGAGACCATATGGGATGCCGGGATTTCAGCTACCATCTGTCCTGGGTCGGCTGCATATAAGGCAAACGCCCTACCGCTGTGCTATCTCTCCGGTCTCCATCCCCCCAGAGTGTATTTAATGTATTATCAGACTTAGCAATATCTAGTTTAAGATTCATAGTAGACTAGAGTTTTGACAAAAAATATTTCAAAGAAAAGTCATCAAGTTAATTAAAAACCCAGAGATGCTTAGAATCACGTAGGCAGTTACCTTGAAAAAGAACCCGCAGCAGACTTTCTGCTCTTCATCACATTGTTCTTTATCACTTTCTCCATCCTCCTTTTCAACAGACACATCAGCCTTTTCAGGGGGTTTTAAGTCCGAGAGGGAAACTTCTATTAGATTAACATTCTTGGGAGCACTGGGTGGGAAAACAGGTTTCAGTGGTGCTGTCGGGGGATTCAGCTGGTCCTCATTTGGTGTCAGGCGGACTGTCTCTGTGACCGGTTGCGAGAGGACCTCAGACACTGTCGACTCACGGGGTTTGGGCTCCTTTTCCTCTGTGTTTTGTAGATGCTGTTCTGGAGTCTCTCTGAAGTCCAACTCCTCTTTTTTCACGTCCTCCTTTGGTTTCGAGTCCTTTACCTGAGGTTCTCCATCATCCCCAAAACATACAAAGGACCTAGTCTGAATAGGAACCTGGCTGGGTGAAAACCTCCTTAACCGAGGAAGACTATCCACAGACCTCGGGGGTGTCAATGTTCGATTCAAAGGTGTTATTTTTAAGTCATTTGGCCTTGGAGTCCTTTGATTTTTAGTGGAAAAAGAGGCGCTCTTCCTGTGAGAAGACTGTGGCGATGGGTGAGTGGGCCGAGGGGAGTCTGAGGAGAAGGAAGCAATGGTCGAGGAGACTCCGGATTGCCGGGAAGGCTTTGACTCCCGAGTCTGTTTCTGCGGAGAGGGCTGAGGAGGTGAGATCACCCACGACTGCTGTTCTCGCTCTCGCATCTGCATCAACATCTCCTGCTGAAGTGACAGGCGCTGCATTTCTTGTTGCAGAAAATGCAGTGATGAATTTAACTTCTCAATGGACTTGGTATATTCTAAGATCTCTCCTTCATTTAAGGTTTCTTCTGTGGGACTTGCCAAGTTCCACTGCTTCTCCGGATCCACAGGTGTTGTTGGAGACTTTAGCCACTTGGCCTGAGGAACCTCCATGCTTTCTTTGATGTCAGCCAGAGATTTGCTCCTTTGTCCATTAGCTTTCAGTGGCTCCTTTTCTTTTGCTGGATCGGTATATACTTTCTCATCTTCTGCACCTGCCGCTTCCTCTCGAAGAGGAGAAATTCCTTCTTTCTTTTTCACCACAGTTAGAAATGCTGTCCTTCCCATTTTCTGCCTCTGTTTGGTAAAAGCAGCTTCCATTTTCTTCTTCTGGGCCTCTATAGCGCGTCGCTTTTCTTCTAGCTTCATCCTAAGATGCACCATTTCAGAGGCCAATAGCTGGGTAGTATCTCGTCCTTGAGAAAGGCCTGTCTCTTCTGGAATTTGAGCCCAAGAGACCACATGAGGAATATTAAGTTCAGAGCCCTCGGGTGTTGTTTTCTGAGAGCTGCTCCCACTACTTTTCCCATCGGTATGATTTAGTTTCCGGAACTTCTGTTCGGCAAAGCTTGTCATTTTAACTCCAGAACTAGATGAAGCACTGCTGCCTGGCTGTGACCTGGTACTTACAGTACTTGGACAAGGACTCAAAGATTCTCTGGGGTTGCTGGTTCGGAGATCATAATCATGAAGAAATTTTGATGCATCGTCCATGTCTGAATCTAAACTTACAGTATAATCTCTCAAAGAAGAATCTTCATCCATAGTCTCAGGGATATCTTCCGAAGGGACATGGATTCCAGTGTCTACTTCAGTGTTATCAGTTACGGGACTCAAGGCACCTTTTGTTTCAGTGATGTTATCAAGACTCGATTGATTTAGCTTGATATTTGAATTTAGGATACTCATTTCCTGGCTATGAAGAAAGAAGCCATTAGCAATTTGGTCTGGCTGAGGGGTATGAGGAGATTTTTCAGTATCATGAATTATCTGTAATGCTTCTTCAATGCTTGGCGTCTCAATCTGATTGCCAAAATCATCAAGAAGTATTCTGTTTTGCAAAGCTCCATTTGGAACCTTGTAACGAATATTCTCATTAGAATTTATATTATTCCTATTATGGGGCACATAAGATTTGAGGTCACTGTGACAGTCAATGTTAAGTTCTTCTTCAATGCTTTCTGCTTCCTCTTCTCCATTTACTGGCTTAAAGGACAAATTTTTCCTAATGTGTTTAGATGCACGATTATTACTCATGGTAAGTCCTTCATTACTAATAGAACGAGTGATTCCCCGGTTTGGAGTGGGTTTCTGTACACTACTTTCTTTGTCAAAAGAAATATCAAATGAAACTCCATGCACCGATGATCTAAAAAAAAGAAACAACTTAAATAATCACAGAAAGGAAATGCTCTCTTTTTTTTTTTTTTTTTGGCTTTGGTTTTGGGTCACACCTGGCAGTGCTCAGGGGTTACTCCTGGCTCCACGCTCAGAAATCGCTCCTGGCTCCACGCTCAGAAATCGCTCCTGGCAGGCTCGGGGGGACCATATGGGACGCCGGGGGTTCAAACCAATGATCTTCCTCAAGAAAGGCAAACGCCTTACCTCCATGCTATCTCTCCGGCCCAGGAAATGCTCTTTAATTACTGATAAGGTCCTCAAACTACAGCCCACGGGCCACATATTGTATTTGTATTTTGTTTCTTCACATCAAAATAAGATGTATGCAGTGTGCATAGGAATTGTTCGTAATTTTTGTTTTTACTATAGTCTGGCCCTCCAATGGTCTGAGGGACAGTGAACTGGGTCCCTGTTTAAAAAGTTTGAGGACCCCTGTAAAACTATTTGAGGATCCCAAGAGACATCATTGGGGTAAGTCACTTGATTTGTATGTAGTTGATGTTGGTGCTCAACCCTGGTAACATATGGCACACCTCAGCACTACAAGCAGAGCCGAGTGGGGCCTCAAACTTGATGACTTCCCCCAATTATTTGGATTTATAAGTAAGTCAAGCTTCAAACATGCATTAACTTTAGCCCCTTTGTCTCTATTATCCGCCAATGTGCTGCCCTTTTAAAACTTAGGTACTAGTCAAAGCCTAGTGCAATTTTGCTAACAACAAAAAAAGTAAAAAGAGTACTTCTTGATAATGTAAATATACTAATTTTCTTATTTACCTTTTCTCTTTGGGCCATGTTCCTATAAAGCCATCAACATAAGACATAGATGAAGACCTTCTAATTCCTCCTTCAACAAAACAAAGAAAAAGTCACTGAAACCATGCAATGAATTTTAGCTTATAGCAATTTAACAGATCTCATATATTTCTGGGTTCATTAATAGCACTTAGAAAAGTATGGAGAATTAAAGAGACCAATTAAAAAAACAAGCACAAAGAAATAAGACTAACATTTTAGTGTGTGCATATATATTTACATATGTAAAGAATATTTCAGAAAAAACACTGGATGCTTTTATTTATATTTATTTTCAACTGTTTCCCAGTTCACTTATTTAGATGGCATTTTTTAAAGGTGTTTGCAAATTTATTACCTGAGGCTGAAGAATGCGCTTGGGGACGTGAATGCCTAGAAGACAAATGGTGATGAGAGTGTGCATATGTAATTTTCCACACTGAAATGCAAAATAAATTTAAAATGTTTTTATGGTTTAGCACATTAATACACATTTTATATAAAAAGGCTGAAGTTAGAGACTATCATCACTTCTGGTTTTCCGCCTGGCTTTCAAAAAATTAATGGAACAGCATACTATTCTAATGTTACCCATAGCTGATGATGGCCTCTGTGTGTAACTGGAGGAAGGGGGGGGGGCATACTGTTTGCTCACTTACATAAGAAAGGTTCCCAGGGGCACAAACTGGTTTTCTTAGATGCCGTTCCCATAAATTTGGGACCCTTGGCTGAAACAAAGGATTGTCACGACTCCTCCCCCACCCCCGACAAAACTGGCAGTATTCCAGGCCCTGTACTAAGGGTTCTCACTCCTGGAGAGGCTCAGAGGATCATATGAAGTGCCAGAGATTGAAATGGGGTTGGGTGTGTGCAAAGCAAGCACCTGTTCTATGACTCTAGCTCTTTGAATGCTATAATTTTATGTGTATCTATGAATAGTTTTGGTTGTTGTGTGTTTACCAAAGTGCTTGAAATACTTTCATATACATATTTCAATGTCCTTCTGAGATAACATTATTTTCAACTTACAAATAGCAATAAAAAAGCAAGTTAAATGAAAGCCATCAGACAGAAAAATTCTGATGAGATTGGAAGAAACCACAAAGAAGAGCCTAGCAGTGTCTTCGCACACAGACCTATGTCTGGACATCTCTAATGTTCAGATTAACCGAGGGCACTTGAACCATGAAGGGCTCTAGTACTCAAACAGCTGTGAAGCTTTCCGATTAGCTATTCTTATTCCAGCCCACACCAATTTATGCAGAGTAGAAGACAGTCCATTTTTAAATGACATATGACCAGAGTTTACTCTGTCCAATGCAACTAGATACTTAGGTGTAGTAATAGCTGTCGATGCAAAAACATTGTAATCTCAAAATAGAAAATAGTGGGCCAGAGTGGTAGTACAGCGGTAGTTCATTTGCCTTGCATGCGGCTGACCCAGGACAGACGAGTGTTCAATTCCTGGCATCCTATATGGTCCACAGAGCCTGCCTGGAGCAACTTCTGAGCGCAGAGCCTGGAGTAACTCCTGAGAGCAGCCAGGTGTGACCCAAAAAACCAAAAATCCAACCAAACAAACACATAATCAAAATAAAAAAAATATTTGGAGTGAGGGGACCAGATCCAGCAGTTCTCAGTAATTCCTGACACTCAGGAACTACTCGTCAGTGCTTAGGGAACTCTATGGGATTCAATAGACTGAACCTATGTTGGCTGCATGCAAGGCAAGAGCCCTACCCACTGTACTCTCTATCTAGCCCCTACCCTCTTTACTTACTTTTGCTTTTTTTTTGGTCACACCTGGGTTACTTCTGGCTCTATGCTTAGAAGATCTTATGTGGTACCCAGGATTGAAATAAGGCTGGCTACATGCAAAGCATGCTTTACATTCCCTCCAATCCTAAAGAACATTTTTTTTTGGAGGGGGGAACACATCTAGCTATTTTCGAAGCTTACTTTGTGCTCAGGGATCACTCCTGGCAGGCTCAGGGGACTAAATGGGGCGCTGGAGATTGAACCCAGGTCAGTTATATGCAAGTCAAACACTTTATCTGCTGTACTACCTCTTTAGCCCACTAAAGAACATTGTAAAAATGAACTCATAATATCTGTCACAAAGATGGTCAGGATCAGAAATATCCTTCCATTAAATGGTAGGGAGTATTTTCATTTTGCTTTTGATGAAGTTCTGATATTAAGAACTAAAGTGGAGGCTGGAGAGGTAGTACAGTGGATAAGGTTTTTCTTTGCATACAGCCAAGCTGGGTATGATCCCTGGTCTCCCAACCCCGGATAGGAGTGATTCCTAATCCTAGAGCCAGGAGTAAGCACTGAGCACCACTGAATGTACCCTAAAAACAAAATAAAACAAAATAACTCAAGTTGGTTAGAGAAGTGAATAGGGTTTAGGAGCTTGCACTGCAGTTTTAATCTAGATCTGCATGGTTCCCACCAAATATAGTCAGAGTAGCCCAAGCATGCAATTATGGCCCAAAAAAGAAATAAAAGTACCAGAAGAAAATTCAATATGAAGATATATATATATATATATATATATATATATTACTGTGATCTCTCAGTAGTTATAGTAGTTGTCTACTATAGTTGTAGTTGTCTCTCAGTAGAAAAAATTCCCCCAAAGATGGCAAGATCTGGTCTGAAAGTCAGGGAGATATCTTGAAGGGCTGAATGCATGCTTTGCATAGCTCCTGAGATTTACTATGTATGGCCCAAAGGACTAAAGCACCTGCCTTTGCATGCCAGAGTCCCACCACCAGCTCAGAACAGTCCCCAAGCACCATACCCTCCCCAAACTTTTTTAAAATTGTAAACTTTGGGGCTGGAGAGATAGCATGGAGGTAAAGTGTTTGCCTTTCATGCAGAAGGTCATTGGTTCGAATCCCGGTGTCCCATATGGTCCCCCGAGCCTGCCAGGAGCAATTTCTGAGCGTGTAGCCAGGAGTAACCGTGAGCACTGCTGGGTGTGACCCCCTAACCAAAAAAATAAATAAATAAAAATAAAATAATTGTAAAATTTAAAGACAAAATTGAAAATGTTCTCTTGAACACCTATTAAGTGACTCTTAAGGAACTAGAGCGATAGTACAGTAAGTAGGGCGTTTGCCTTGCATGTAGCCAACTTGCTCAATTCCTAGCATACCATATGGTCCTTGAACACCATCACCAGGAGTAATTCCCGAATCCAGAGACAGAAGTAACCCCTGAGCATAGTTGGGTATGAACCAAAAACCAAAAAAAAAGGAATAAAAAGCTCTTAAATTATGCAGCAAAGGGGCCCGGGAGATAGCATGGAGGTAGGGCGTTTGCCTTTCATGCAAAAGGTCATCAGTTCGAATCCTGGTGCCCCATATGGTCCCCCGTGCCTGCCAGGAGCAATTTCTGAGCATGGAGCCAGGAGTAACCCCTGAGCACTGCCGGGTGTGACCCAAAAAAACAAAAAACAAACAAACAAACAAACAAAAGGATCTAAATTGTGAAACATCTAAATTGCATTTAAATTAGAACAGGCATCAAAGATTATAAGCTAATAAAAACTATTTCAGGGGACGGAGTGATAGCACAGTGGGTTAGGTGTCTGCCTTGCACACAGCTGACCTGGGTTCAATCTCTGGCATCCCAGATGGTCCCTCGAGCCTGTGAGGAGTAAGTAGCCCTTAGCACTGCCGGGTTTGGCCCCAAAACAAAACAAAAAACAAAAACAAAACTGTTTCAGTTAAGAGAAAAACTTTAAACTCTTGTTTAATAAAATAACCATTAATTTTCTCTCTATAAGTAAAAAGAATAGAAATAGTAGAAATAAACTCATTCTGGAATCTACCTTGAAGGGAAGTCAGAACTACACGAACTATCCACTACACTTCTTTTGGCAGCATTCAAGACAGGAAGCGAAGGCGTATCTTTCACAAGTTCAGCTACAATGAAAGAGAAAAACCTCAAAATCATATGTTTATTAACATATTAGAAACATTTATTTTCTTTTTGTTTGGGAGTTTCTGGTGCTGCTCAAGGCTGTGCTAAGGAATCATTCTTGGCAGGGCTCAGGGACCTTAAGACATATCAGGAATTTCCACTATTAGTTACAAAAAATGAACATATTTAGATTTTGGTTTTTTTTTTTTGGGGGGGGGGTGGCATTCAGACATTACTCCTGGCTCTGTGCTCCTGGCAGGCTCAGGGAATCATATGAGATATAGGATTCAAATCAGGGTCCATCCTGTGTTGCCTGTGTGTAAGGCAAATGCCTTACTGCTGTGCTATTGCTCCAGCCTCCAAATGTCTAATTTTGATAAAAATTTCCATAAAACTTCAGTTACACGTATTCACTTTTTTTTCTTTATAAACAGTTGGTAATTTAAATTGATTAGTTAAAGAGACAGAATTTCACTTATTAATAATTAGAAGTGGGGCCAGAGAGATAGCATGGAGGTAAGGCGTATTCCTTTCATGCAGAAAGACAGTGATTCAAATCCCGGCATCCCATATGGTCCCCTGTGCCTGCCAAGGGCGATTTCTGAGCATAGAGCTAGGAGTAACTCCTGAGCACTACCAGGTGTGACAAAAAAAAAAATTATGGGGCCCGGGAGATAGCATGGAGGTAGGGCGTTTGCCTTTCATGCAAAAGGTCATCGGTTCGAATCCCAGTGCCCCATATGGTCCCCCATGCCTTCCAGGAGCAATTTCTGAGCATGGAGCCAGGAGTAACCCCTGAGCACTGCCGGGTGTGACCCAAAAACCAAAAAAAAAAAAAAAAAAATTAGAACTGATAGAGTATATTACTGGCATGGTTTATGTTTTTGTAAATAATTCTGGAAGACACAATTACTATTAACTTTTCTAATATAACTTAATGTAACAGCTGTTGAAATATTTACAAATAAAATAATAGAAACTGGGCCAAAGCGATAGCACAGTGGACAGGGCATTTGCCTTACACACAGCTGACCCCAACCCACGTTCAATCCTCAGCACCCTACATGGTCTCCTGAGCCTGACAGGAGCGATTTCTGAGTGCAGAACCAGAAGTAACCCCTGAGAGCCACCAGTATGCCCAAAAAACAAAAACTCACAGAAACTTTATTAACATTTTATATTAACTGTAAATATATACAAATATTGGCTTGATAATTACTGTTTCATTCAATGAGAAAGACCTCAACTTCTTTATAGGTATTATTTGTTACATATTTAGAACATTTAGGCTCCATATTTAGAATATATTTTAAACAACTTAGAGAGAGGACAAGTACATTTTCATTTTCTCATAGTCTAAAGAAGTTTGTTACTATTTCTACTCACCAAAGTGAAATGCCTTCTCCATCCATTACATATTATTTTCTCCTTTAGGTTTTTGACTTCTTTCATTTTTCGGGGAATAAAGGAGTAATAATGAGGAGTAAGAGCAGTAGTTTGTTTTAGTTTATTTTTGTTGTTGTTTATTTTGTTTTTTTACTCCTGGCTCTACGCTCAGAAATGGCTCCTGGCAAGGCTCGGGGATCCAGGATTTGAATCACTGTCTTCTGCATGCAAGGCAAATGCCCTACCTCCATGCTATCTCTCCGGCCCCAAGAGCAGAAGTTTTAATCTTTTTTTTTTTTTTTGGGGGGGGGGTCACACCCGGCAGTGCTCAGGGGTTACTCCTGACTCCATGCTCAGAAATTGTTCCTGGCAGGCACGGGGACCATATGGGGCACCGGGATTCGAACCGATGACCTTTTGCATGAAAGGCAAACGCCTTACCTCCATGCTATCTCTTGGGCCCCTAAGTTTTAAAAGTACCGAACTTTGCAGCCTAGGAAAGCACTTAAGTAGTTGGGATGTGCAGTCGCCCATGTATGGCGCTGGTCAGGGAGCAGAAAGAAAATTTGCTCCACAGTAATGCTAGAAGGAAGCTCCATTGGGCTGAACTTAACCAGTTAGGTTTACCTGTTTGTTTTAGGGACATATTCAGTGATATTCAGGGATTGCTCCTGGCTCTGCATTTAGGAGTCACTCCTGGCAGAGCTGGGCAACCATACAGGTTACATACCATACAGAACCTGGATTGGCTGCATGCAAAGCAAGCACCTTCCCCAATGTACTATGACTCCAGCCTCTAAGTTCATTTTTTTTGTTTTTGGGTCACACCCGGTTAACTCTCAAGGATTACTCCTGGCTATGCGTTCAGAAATTGCTCCTGGCTTGGGGGACCATATGGGACGCCAATCAAATAAGAAATAAAAAGCTAAGGATGAGGGTAAAAACATGACAAAGAAATAGGGTGTGCAAAAAATTAAAGGTAAAAGTTTCACAACTTAAAATTCAGAACCATTTTCTTTCCTTTTTGCTCTTTCCTATATCAGCTCTCGAAGTAACTTTCGTGGCTTAAAAATAATTAAAATATTCAGACAGTATCAAAGTTAGCTGCTAAAACCTAAAAGAATAACCAGATGAAATCATTGTCCTTGTTTATGGAAGGATGAAAGTTCAGAAGAGTCATTACCTGCCTGCAGATGGACAACTCGAGGCTGCACAAATGAAGGCTTCACCACTTCAAACCACCAGAAGAGTTCTGCCATGAAGACCAGGTAATTACTCTGAAAGAGAGGGAGGTCATGGAATGAAAAACTGAGCAAAAATTAATTATAAGGAGAATTGTTATATCTATCAAAGGATAAATTTAAGTCTAGCTCATGTAGCACAAATATTAATTCTTAAAAGTAAAATTTCTAATCTCTTTGTTGATCTGTTCAGCAGTTCCAGAATGGTTCTTCAATATACCAGAAGGGCTCTCACTCTCTAAAACTCTCTACCTTCTAGAATTTTCATACATATCTTTAAAGTCAATACAAATAACTTAAACAGTGATTCAGCCTTCTTGGATATTTGGAAGAGCAGCATTGATTATGATTAAGAAACAAACAAAACTCAACTCTTTCCAGATTCTTAGAAATTTCTCTCCAAAATAATCAGATGTATATAGTTAAATCTATCCTGTAAGTATTTTGTGTAGGTGCTTGAAAATGCTAAACCATGGGGCCAGGCGATGACGCAAGAGGTAAGGTGCCTGCCTTACCTGCGCTAGCCCAGAACGGATTGCGGTTCAATCCCCCGGTTTCCCATATGGTCCCCCAAGCCAGGAGCAACTTCTGAGCCATAGCCAGGAGTAACCCCTGAGCCTCACCGGGTGTGGCCCAAAAACAAAAACAAAAAAAGAAAATGCTAAACTTAACAGTAATCCAGGAACTAAGTATAAGTAGTACACCAGCTGATAGGCTAACAAGTTAGTTATAAAATAATAACTTATATATATATAACATTTATAAAATTTACCAAATTTGAAAAGTCATAAGGATAAAAAGTCACTGTCTGTTATTTATATTTGAAAGCACTTATTTCCTTATTGTTTTTGCTTTTCAGGGACATCGGGCAATGCCGAGGGATTACTCCTAGCTCTGCACACAAGAATTACTCATGGTGGTGCTCAGGGGACCATGTGGATACCATCTAGGGATAAAACCAGGGATGAAACCTGGATCAGCTGAATGCAAGGTAAAAATGCCCTACACAGGGTTATACTATTTATCTGGCCCCTGAGAGTAATATTTACTAAATGTATTACAATTACAAGAAAAGACTAAGAAAGCCCTCATAAGCACATTTCAAGTATAAGCTTCTATTTTTAAATGCATACATAAAAGCTAGAACATTAAGATTTTAGTTATAATATTTATAATACTTGGAAAATTTAAAAGCCAAACCAAACCTGTTATAATTTATTTGAAATTTTGGGTATCTGGCATCTAATAAAACTGTTATTATCAAATTAATCTAAAAGACAAGTTGCTTCATGAGTGATCTCTGAGAATCTTTAGGAATAAGCCCAGAGAATATTGGGTATGGCCAAGAAACAAACAAAATCACAGGGTAGCTGGAGCCATAGTACAGTGGGAAGGCACTTTCCTTGCAAGCAGCCAACACAGGTTTGATCCCCAGTATATCCATATGGTCTTCCAAGGACCAACAGGAGTAATTACTGGGTGTAAAGCCAATAGTTAGCCCTAAGCTTTGCCAGGTGTGCTCCCCCCCCCCCCGCCACAATTATAGGACCTATGGTGTGCAAGGGATTGAACCCAGGTTGACTACTTGCAAGGCAAGTGCCCTACCTTGACCCCATGATTAATACTTCTTGAAAGAATAGTGGTAACAGGGTCAGAAAGAGTTCAACAGCCTAAAAAGTAGACATTGCATACTGGAGGACCCAGGTTCCCCTCCTGCACCACATGAGTCTCTAGATGATCACCAGGAGTGACCCATGGGCACCAAGCTAGGAACAACCTCTGAACATCACTGGTGAGAACACCCCCCCCCCCAAAAAAAAACAAAATAATATAAAAAGAATTCTAGTAAACAATGCCTAAAGTAGAAAACCGTATAAAATATTCTAAAGCAAGGGACAAATGGCTAAAACGTTTGATTCTTTTTAAAAGTTTCATTTCCAGATTATTTTCCTTTCTCTTTCTTGTTTTTTGTCTCAAGTTCTAAGACCTGAAGTATTTCACATTCCTAGACTATTTCATCCTCCCACTGAATGCTGGAGTGACCAGTTTTTCCATTAGGTTCATACTATACTATATCATACCAACATTGTTCTATTACCCACAAATACTTAATGGTCTATTATCTCTACTTTGGTAACGTTAGAATAAGACATCACTTTGTACAATGACTTTTTTTTTTTTTTTTTTTGGTTTTTGGGCCACACCCAGTGACGCTCAGGGGTTACTCCTGGCTATGCGCTCAGAAGTCGCTCCTGGCAGGCACGGGGACCATATGGGAACCGGGGGATCGAACCGTGGTCCGTCCTAGGCAAGGCAGCAGGCACCTTACCTCCTGCGCCACCTCCCGGCTCCCAAGTACAATGACTTTATGTTTAATTTTATATTCAAAAAAAACTATATTCCAATAGAAATCAGTATAAATAACCCAATAGTATTGGGGACAGAGAGATAGTACAATAGGTCAGGTGCTTGTTTTACAATGTGGCTGACCCAAGTTCAATTTCTGGCATCCTTTAGACTATGCTGGGAGTCAGAAGTATACCCAGAGGGCCAGAAAATTAATAGAGATATAGGGGGCTTGCCTGGCATGAGGCCGACTGGGGTCAGATCCCCAATATCACGTCTGGTCACTCAAGCCCCATTAGGAGTGATTCATAAGTGCAGAGACAAGAGTAACCCGCTAAATACCACTGGTCAAAATCAAAAACTAAATACCACTGGTCAAAATCAAAAACTAAAAAACAAACAAAAAAGTATGCCCTGACCACTGCCAGATATATCCCTCCTCCCCCAAAGTCCAAAAATCTAATAATACATTCCAAAAAGAATAGTCACAGAATGTTGAATTTTAGAAACAATTCTTTCTTTGGTTTTCTATTTTTGGGCTACAACCAGCAGGGCTTACTCCTAGCTCAAGAATCAATCCTGAGGGGATTGGGATACCATATGGGCTGTTGGGGATAGAATTAGGGTTAGCTCCATACAAAGTAAATAAATGCCAATTCGCTGAATCATTTCTCCAGCTCTCAAAAATGTTTTAACTAAGAAAACTTAACAAATAAAAAGGTTATAGTTATAATTGTAGTTAATTTATAAGTCTGAAGTGCATAGGTTACTGATATATATATATTTTATATATATATATATAAAATTTTATATATATATAAAATCATCTATTTTCAGCAAAGTTATACAAAAGGACAAAATAAAAATAATTTACCTTTATAGATGAAGCAGCATACAGCATGTCTTCCAGAGTGAAATGGCAACACTGGTTCAAATACTCTTGGCAAAATTCTTGAATTAGCTGCAGATTATACAGGCTATCAGCCAAAGACATTGTCTCCTTCAAGCAAATATCTTTAAATAGGAAAAGAGCAGGATGATACATGCAAGTGTTAGTTTGATCATATAACTTCTTATCTTCCTCTCCCTTTTTTGCTCTCTTTCTCCCCCTCTCTTATGGCTATGCTCTTTGTGAACTCTGGGGACTATCTCCGGTGCCTAGAATAGAGCTTAGGTAGGAAGGCACCTGCTTGCTTTGCTGTTCTACTCTTTAGCACAGCACTCATATCCATCCCATAATTAGTGACTCAGTAGAAACACATAAGCGTGCATTATCTTTTAACAAATACATATAAAGTAATCATACATAGAGGGACTCAGAAATTAAGCTCTACTTTTCTCATCACTATGATTTTCTGTAAATATTCTTTTGAAAAAGTTCCTGTTATCTGAAATATTTGCCATTTACTTATAGTTGAGAAACCTTTCATTGGAGCACTTACCCTCCAGTCTGACAACACTCGGACAGTAGAAATGAATAAGTGCTGCTAAAGCACAACCGTCTGTACCATCTTTCAACAAATTTTCTACCAGGGGAATGCAAGGTAATTGTTTAAGCAATGTTTGCTCTTTCCTGTAACGAGCCTACAATGTAAAACAAACAAACAAACAAAAAGATGGAAATAAGCACTAAACAACATATAGAAAAATGCATTACACGTTCTAATGTATTTATTATAAAAGTCAAGAAAAATGAGCACCAACATCCTTTCCTCGAAACAATACCCATTACTCAAGTTAAATATATACATAGTATTACAGTTTCGACATTAAGTACTACAACAATGTTGCTAATTTGTATAAAACTACATGTAACCTATTTTGTTTACTTTTTATTGATTATGGACTTCCAGGGGCTTAGCTTCACACTTCTATATATGTATAGTATCAACTTCCAGAACCCAGGCTTCAACTTCCCACTATCAGAAGACCCTTCATTTCCTCACCCCCTCCCCACCTCCACTTTCCTTCTGGTAACTACTGGTAACTCCAGCCTTCAAATTAATTTTGTTAGGTTTTGCCAATTTCTTTTCTTTAGTTATTCAGTAATTGTCACCTCAAAATCTATCCTGATTGTGCTAAAATAGGAAAAATATTTTAAAAACTTGCAGAGCCAGCAGCAATAAAAAGTTAGCTGCTATTTGTTTTCTCTAAAACAAACAAAACCAAATGAAGATAATTAAGACATATACTCAAATACTATATTAGATTTATCATCATACTGATTACTGTTATTTAAGTAGTCATTAAAAGCCACGCCAAAATAATCTTTTTATATCTATTTGATCATTAAAATATAATTATCAAGTAAAATACTTTAGTGAGAATAAATATCATTTACTCAAAGAGAACATTCAATATTTGATATCAAAGCTAGATTTCATTTATTTTTGGCCCCAGCAGCCGTGCTTAGGCTAATCCTAGGTCATTGCTCAGGGTACTATGAGGTGCAGGGATTGCATTGAGGCCTCCCCATTACAGCACATATGCCCCAGCCATTGGAGTCATCTCTCTGGGCCCTAGATTTCCTTTAAGTGATATCCTTAGAAAAACATGTACATTAATTAAAGATATTTATTCTTGTCTATGACTACTCAAGAACAACATAAATGGCCAAGGAGATAGTTCTGGGACTATGATCCATGTCTTGCAAATGCTCAGCTGGGGTTTGATCCTGGCACTACAGGCCTAGCAGGCACAGCTGAGTGTGTCCAAGATGCTCCCCCGAGTAACATTTATTTACTTTGGAATAATGTTTGTGAGGTCCTCTCCTTCCAAAAGAACAAACTCTGGGTCAAAACAATTCTTACTTCTTGAAGATTTTTGGAAGCATTTGCTTCCAGTGCAATTATAGTTCTGTATTTAATTTTTTCCAAGTCCCTAACATAAAAAAACTTAAGACATTTAGTGGTATATTCCAAACTAAGCCTACATTTAGAAAAAATAATTACTTACATGCACTATATAAATTCTTTAATTGATTACTGATTTTTACAGAATCCTTAGAAAGATTCCTCACTTTGCTGGAGGAGACTGTTTAAAAATCAACCGTAAAACAAAACAAAAAAGAAGAGAGAAGAGGGATCAGGGGAGAGGAGAGCAGAGGTGAGAGAAGGGAGAAACAAAAACAAAAACAAAAAACACAACGAAATCAACAGTAGTATCATCTAGCTTTAAGCTACCTTTCCCACAGTTCATAAACATAGTTCCATATCCTTACACCTTTTATTATTATTTTCTTTGTCACATCTGGCAATGTTCAGAGGTTATTCCTGGCTCAGCTTGGAGGATCATGTGGGGTGCTGGGGACTGAATAGAGGTTGGCTGCATGCAAAGCAGGTGCCTGATCAGCCCTTTGACCTTTTAATTTGGTCAGCTAGAAACAAAATTGTCTCTTGGAGGCTATGAAGTCACTGGCCTCAGTCCCAAAGTTCTTGGAGCTCGAGGACAGACTTGATTTTGGACTATAACCTGACCTGAACTGAGGGTCTAGGGTGAAGGGGCAACTGAATCTAGTAGTTTCTGCTAAGACTCTGCTAAGTAGCATGGCTGGGTAAGGGATATATACACATGTGTGCATGCACATACACGCACAGTTTCATTCAGCTTTAGCCAGGAATGTCCACAGTTTAGGATGGCCAGAATTTTATGAATGGCATGCCAAAATATTTTCCTGAAACTTACCATCTAAAATATGTATCAGATAAACTTTTTTTTGTCACATGCAGCTCTTGGAAAGCTATTATTCAGACTCCATGCAAGTTTTTGTTGTTTATACTGGACATGTTCTATGCTTTACAAACTTATTGCACTAAACACCCCCCCCCATTCTTTCTACAAACCTAGCACCTCGTATTTATATTTTTTGACATATAGATGCATTTCTTTCTTTCTTTCTGTTTTGTTTGTTTGTTTGTTTTTAGTTTTTGGGCCACACCCGGTGGTGCTCAGGGGTTACTCCTGGCTGTCTGCTCAGAAATAGCTCCTGGCAGGCACCGGGAACCATATGGGACACCAGGATTCGAACCAACCACCTTTGGTCCTGGATCGGCTGCTTGCAAGGCAAACGCCACTGTGCCACTATGTTATCTCTCCGGGCCCTCTTTTTTTTTTTTTTTTTGACCACACCCAGCGGTGCTCAGGGGCTACTCTTGGCTCTGTACTAAGAAATCACTCCTAATAGGTTTGGGGAACATCATCTGGGATGCTGGGATCGAACCCAGTTAAGCTGCATGCAGGGCTCTGCACTATCACTCCAACTCTTCAATACATTTCTAAGTCATGCTTTCATGAGAATAAAAAAATCTAAGTCCCCTCTTCACAAACCTTACCCCAAGATTTAATCTTAAATTATTAATAACCCTTCAAGTCAAGCCAATACTGAATATAGGTTAGCTTTAATACTAGTGAAGTCATAGAAAACCCTTTCCTTTCTCTCTCTCTCTCTCTCTCTCTCTCTCTCTCTCTCTCTCTCTCTTTCTTTGACTTTTGGACAACACCTGGCAGTGCTCAGGGATTATTCCATGGCTCTGCACTTAGAATTCACTCCTGGCAGGCTCAGGGAACTATATGGGACACTGGGGATTGAACCCAGGTTGGCAGCATGCAAGGCAAATACCCTACCCACTGTGCTATTGCTTCGGCCCCTGAAAACTTTTTTTTTTGGGTCACACCCAGCAGTGCTCAGGGGTTACTCCTGGCTCTATGCTCAGAAATTGTTCCTGGCAGGCACGGGGGACCATATGGGGCACCGGGATTCGAACCGATGACCTTTTGCATGAAAGGCAAACGCCTTACCTCCATGCTATCTCCCGGGCCCCTGAAAACTTTTTTTTTTTTAATTTTTTAACCACACAAAAAGCATATTCTATACTTCAAGCTAAAAATGAAAGAATTCTTCCATAAATATTATAAAATACAAATAACTAGTAAGACTTCTATTTAGTTTTAGTAAAACCCTATGTTCACACTTTTTTTTTATTTATTTATTATTATTTTTTTTTTGGCTTTTGGGCCACACCCAGTGATGCTCAGGGGTTACTCCTGGCTATGCGCTCAGAAGTCGCCCCTGGCCTGGGGGACCATATGGGGCACCAGGGGATCGAACCGCGGTCCGTCCAAGGCTAGCGTGGTAAGGCAGGCACCTTACCTCCAGCGCCACCGCCCGGCTCCGGTTTTGGTTTTTTTTTTTT
>PVKC010003714.1:0-38035 GCA_004027635.1 Crocidura indochinensis
GTGCTCAGGGGTTACTCCTGGCTCCATGCTCAGAAATTGCTCCTGGCAGGCACTGGGGACCATATGGGGCACCGGGATTCGAACCGATAACCTTTTGCATAAAAGGTAAACGCCTTACCTCCATGCTATCTCCTGGGCCCCCAATTTTTTTTTGTTGTTCTTTGGCCTTTTTCAAGTACTAAATTAGTAATAATTTCTTCTTATAGAATTTAAGAAATACTAAAAAATGGGGCTGGAGAGATAGCATGGAAGTAGGGTATAATGCCTTGCATGCAGAAGGATGGTGATTTGAATCCTGGCATCCCATATGATCCCTTATGCCTACCAGGAGTGATTTCTGAGCATAGAGGCAGGAGTAAACCCTGAGCATTGTTGGGTGTGATCCCCCCAAAAGAAAAACTAAAAATAATGCCCTTTTTCAGTCTTAGCATAAATTATTCATCAACAGTAATATAGATAGATAATTTAACAATGTTAATATGAATATTCAACCTGGTAAAATATTATTTATCTGTACAGAAATGCATTTCTAAACTAACTTTTTTGTTCTATGCTTTTTCATGAACAGAAAACAATAAATAGCCAACTTCTATAGATTTGAATTTCCTTATGATAAAATGGTTATCAACAGTAACAGAACTACATATATTTAATGTATTTATTATATTGTATTTAATATAGAGTAGTATGTTAAATTAATTAAGTCTGAAGTGCTTAATACAGTTCTTAGCATATAGCAGGTTCTCAAGTGATGATGATTTGTTTCATTATTACTTATATTTATTTAGAAAACAAACAAGCTGAGCTGGTGAGATAGCAAAGCACAGCCGGGAGTGTTTAACTCCGCATGCTTCTGAACTTACACTGTCAGAGGTGTCCCTGTACCCTTCCACCCCAAAACATGAAACCACTAGACACAGACCTCTAGGTATGATCCTATAAAAACAATTTAAAAAACAAACTTCAGGGTCCGGAGTGGTGGCACATTGGTAATCATCTGCCTTGCCCGTGCTAGCCTAGGACAGACCATGGTTCGATTTCCCGGTGTCCCATATGGTTCCCCAAGCCAGGAGTGATTTCTGAATGCATAACCAGGAGTAACCCCTGAGCATCATCGGGTGTAGTCCCCAAATAAAAACAAACAAACAAACAAACAAAAAAACTTCAGGGTATGCTTATTGAATTAATCTTATTTTAATAAATTACTTATTATAATGATGAATAATTGATTATCATTGTGATAATACCAAATAATCAAAAATTAATTCTTATTTAAATATTTTAACCACATTGTTACATGTTCATGCTCGAATACTACCTATAATATTCTGGGTTTCAATTGTTCTGGAACCAAAGATGTGGCTCATTAGGAAATTACATGCTCTGTGTGTATGAGATCCTAGGTTTGAACCCTAGCAATGTCCCCCAAATGTTTACTTAAAAGAAAATTATACCACACAGTGTTATTAATTTCTGTAGAAAATTCCTCTTGATTTATAATAAGTATTTTATATTAAAATATTTTACATATATTTTACATGGAAATACATTTTTGATTTAAAAAAAAAGAGATCATCCTGGACTTAAACACTATTAAAAGTATTTTAGTATATGTGCTGCCGAAGTGAGCACAACTATTAAAAATATTTAAGAAGGGGCCGGAGCAGTGACGCAAGCAATAGGGCATTTGCCTTGCAAGCACTAACCTAGAACGGACCATGGTTTGATCCCCCGGTGTCCCATATTCTCCCCCTAACCAGGAGCGATTCCTGAGCACATAGCCAGGAGTAACCCCTGAGCATCACTGGGTGTTGCCCAGAAACCAAAATAATAATAATAATAATAATAATAATAATAATTAAGAGAGAAAATGGTATTCATATAAAAACAACTATTTCTCCAGAATGTAAGTTTTTATCCTATTAATCTTGCAGTATCGTCAGTCAATGCTACAGACAGGGTTCAGTGCACCAATATGAAGACTGATTTGATTTTCATACCATTTTATAATAATTCCCAGAAACATGGCTGTCAATATAAAAGACACTTTAAAATAAATGAAACACATTTTCAAGCAAGCAAATATGAACAGAAAAAGAATTATTTGCTTTAAATTGCTGATAATGTAACTCGATCAACTAATAGAACTATACTAATTCTATATTCTTAGAATATGATATAAACCAATAGTTAAAGAATATTGGTACTTAAAGAGACTTCCATAAATTTTTTATGTACTTATGCCTTCAATCATTTTAGTCCTTGAATAAGTTTTGTTAATTTTTGTTTTCATGCCTATAATAGTCCATTTTTATTAGAGTTGATTTTTTAATGGTAGAATTAGTGTTGGGCAAAGAAATATCTTGATAGTTTAATATTATTTTCTATTATATATACTGTAAAATTCATTTTATGTATCGATATAGGAGGAAAACCCAAAAATATTGTATTTCTGCATTTCCCAGTTTGCTTGAGTGGTGTCACATGCAGTTGTGCTCAAGACTTACTCCTGGTACCAGAGATCACTCTTTGTGGTGATTGGGTGACTATACTTGGAGCCAGGCATGGAACACGGGTTGGTAGCATGCAGGACAAATGCCTTAAACTTTGTCCTATTATTCTGCCCCTGAATATAAAGTTGATGCATATAGCACCCTATATTGTAGGGACACAAATATGTGCATCTAGAAAATCTGGATGTTCGGGGCGGGCGGTGGCGCTGGAGGTAAGGTGCCTGCGCTGACCGAGGACGGACCGCGGTTCGATCCCCCGGTTCCCCATATGGTACCCCGTGCCTACCAGGAGCGACTTCTGAGCAAATAGCCAGGAGTAACCCCTGAGCATCACTGGGTGTAGCCCAAAAACAAAAAATAAAAAAAAGAAAATCTGGATGTTCACTATTATTTTTATCTCTGACATTTAGTCAAAAGGAGGAATGTCCCTGGATCACTGGAATTGGCCAGTTCTCCAATGCAAATTTGATGTCAAATTTTGTTTTATTTATCATTTGTTTTTCCTGAACCCAATTTTTTTCTAGAGAATGCACTCACCAGATAACTTGAATTTTTCAGGTAGCAGAACATCTGGAGCAGTGTGTGGAGATGAATACTCTTCTTTGAGATTCCTTCCCCAGCTTGGGGTACTTCCAGGCAAGAGAATGCAAACCTCAGTACCAGTATTTCTTTAATTTGATGATATAAAAGGTTTGTAAGCAATAAGACTAAACGTCAATAGTTATGAATAATTTTTGTGCTTCAATATGAAAGAGATTGTCTTCAAATTCAGCTATAATTCCCTTCAGTGTAGGGAAATGGGGAAGTCTCTTTTTTTGCTGGGAAAAGTTTGTTAACCATTTGCCAGGCTTAGTGGGCTCTCATACATGTATCTCTGTGTGTGTGTTTGTGTGTGTGTATGTGTGTTTGGGTCACACCAGGGGTGGGGGACTCAGGGGTTACTACTGACTCTGCTCAGAAGTCGCTCCTGGCAGGTTCGGGGGACCATATGGGATGCTGGGAATTGAACCGGGGTCCATCTGGGGTTGGCTGCGAGCGAGGCAAACACCCTACTGCTGTGCTATTGCTCTGGCCCCACACATGTATCTATCAAATTGTGCATAATTCAATAGAAAAGATACAGAGGAACATGCTAAGTGAAGCTCTGATTCACTTCAACCACAGGTGGGAATGATTCTGCATGTTTCTGTTTTTGTGTGGACATATGGACTTGAGTGGTCTGAATTTTTTTTTTTTTTTAGTTTTTTGGGTCCCACCAGGCAGCGCTCAGGGGTTACTCCTGGCTTTATGCTCAGAAATCGCTCCTGGCAGGCTCAGGAGACCATATGGGATACTGGGACTTGAACCACAGTCCTGCATGCAAGGCAAAAACGCCTTACCTTCATGATATCTCTCCAGCCCCCGGTCTGAAGACTTTTTACAGAAATCTTACTATCACTAAGATAGGCCTGACTTACATGCTTTATTTTGTTATTCTACTCTGGAAATGTAATTCAGAGTAAGTTTCACATCGAGAACCAGAAATTTCTTATGGAAGATACATAGCCATTTTTGAAAGAGGAGGAAGTGGCCAAAATGATTCCTTAACTGTCTCTTAAGCCTGGAAGTAGGAGTGCTGATAAAAGTGATTACAAAATAAATAAATAAACAAACAAATAAATAAATAAATAGGACTGTTACTCCTTAAACATCTTAGAGACATAACCTATGGTCACAATGGGATTTGTAATGTATGCTTATTTACTTGGTAAATTCAGATAGTTATTTATAATCAACATGTGGAAGTGAAAATGTATTTTAAACAGTCTTTGATCATGATTTTACCTTTGCTTGGGTTGAGAAACATCTTTTTGAAACTGACAATGAGATGGCCGGGATTTAAATTTCCTTGAAGTGCTTTAGAAAAACATTTAGGGAACGAAATACAGTTAATTGGTGATTTAAAGTGAGTTTAGGTTGTGTCAATTTTCCTGATGACTTTGATTAAACTAATGACTTAGACTGTAATTGACTATCGCTCTAAATCAATCAAAAATAGATTATAATAAGTAAACTAAATTTAAATCCTTAAGCCAACTGTGTGTGTGTAACAATCTTTAAGTTCTCTAAGCAAAGCCCACTTAATTTTATTAAAATAACATGAAACTAAACTGAGAACTCAAAAAAATGTAGAATGCAATAAGTATTGAAGGTACTAATATGTTTTATCTTGATTTTGCAAACAGAAAACTATCTGCCTTTAAGAAAATGGTGTCAGAATTTAGAAAACCACAGAGCATGGATAGGAAAGCTTTTTCTTTAATGGGCCAAATAGTAACTATTTTAGACTTGTAGTCTATATACTCATTGTCATAACTACATAACTCTAGTTACAGTGCAAAAGCAACTATAGACAATATATAAACAAATGTGTGTGGCTATGTTATCATAAATCTTTATTCATGGACACTGACATTTTAATTTCATATAATTTTCACATGTCATTGAAATAAACTTTCAAAAAATTTCAGTCATTTCAAAACAAAATCATTCTTAGCTCATACGGCTAACAAATATAGGTTGTGGGTCAGGTTTGGCTCATGAACTCTATGTAGTCCGCTGATCCTTGCCTTACACTAATAAAGCATAAGCTGTAAGAGTTAGGTCGTGATCTTTCAGGCACATCAAGAATGTCAGTGATTCATTTTCATTCAATAAAGACAAGCTATTGAACACAAGATCACCAATGTATTGTACTAGACAAAGAAGTTCACCCTGAGTTGATTAATGTGAAAACATCTGGACACTTCCAGATTCTGAGTCATTCTCTAAAACTGGCCTCCGTTCCAGAAATGCTAATTATGAAAAACCAAAGAAAGAATAGAGCAAAGCAACTGTTCCCAATTTAAAAGACATGAAAACTAGAAGTAATGTATGATTTTTTTGTTTGAATTCTGGATTAAAGTTAAAACAAATGGAAAGGACATTTATAGCAAAATTAGAATGTTCTATATATGGATTATCAGACAATATTATTGTGTCACTGTTACAATATTTAGGAATGAAGATGACGTTGTAAGAGAATGCCTTTGTTCCTTGATGATATATACGGAAGCATTTAAGAATGAAATGTTATGACATTTTTAATAAATGATCAATCACACCAAAAAAGTGTCATTGTACAGATAAAACAAATTGTCAATACAACAAATCTGAATGCTGAATATGCAAATGACCTTGTATTTGCTTATTCAACTTTTACATAAATTTGAAATTATTCAAAATAAAAATTAGTAAAAGAAAATATAAAAAGGAGACATCATTGTATGTAAGTTGTTTCATTAGAAAAACTTGAAAGATATAAATTAATAGGATGCTTAAAGTTTGGTTTCTACTAAAATTCTAAATACCAATTTTGTTGGAAGATTAATATTAAAATAATTTGACTTGTAACAAATTATGTCAGTGTGCTTGGATATTTTAATCTAATTTGTTCTTAGAAATTAAAACCTAGAGAAAGCCCAAGCAGGGTGTAACAAACACAACTAAACTAAGGTGTTCAGTTTCTCAAAAATCCTAAAATAGATTGTTCTATTGTTTTAAAGATACCGTAATTATTTTTTCAGTGACCAGAAATAATTTTTCTGCCATTAACTAAAGAGCTCAAATAGAAAAACACTTCACTTATGTCAAAATTCAGAATTTTCTGTATACTATTTTGTTCAACATATATTTGAAAATGTAAATCAGAAACAAAATAAATGAAGTAATAAATTACTTAAGGAAAATCATTATTCAAGGACATAAAAGGCACTTTCACAAGATAAACCATAAACCTATTTGCAGATAGAGAACATATTTTGGTTGCCTTCGTGTATCTAACACCTAATATAATGCCTCACACAAGTAGCCCCTCAACCAATGTTTGTTCAATGAATGAATAAGTAAATGAATGGGGGGGCAATTACTTTATATGAAAACATATTAGGATTTAATTCTTGATAGGAGAAAAAGATTAGGATGACTCTGGTACTGAATAGGGATAGTGAAGGAAGTAATGGATTCTCATTTATTGACTTATTTATTTCTTTATTGAGATGTACAATAATAGAATAAGCATATATCTTGCATATATTTTAGATAAAACTTACCACTTAAATGTTCAGATATTTCTCTACATGTAAGATGATGAACAGTTCCTTAGTATGAAGGATTCTGTTTTTAAAATTTTAGTCAAGTGGAAATGGATTGAAAAGTCATGATATATGAGGGACAGTTGGGGAAACTATAGGACAAATAATAGCAGCTGGGAGAGGATGAGTAAGTGGGAGAGGATTAATAAGTAGGAAAGGATGAGATTTCAGGATTACTCTGAGAAAGGAGGGGTAGAAATACTCTGAGCAGCTCATCAGAACAGAACCCAGATCAGTGAATAAAATTAAAAAGAGGCAGAACACTTACAGATTTTTAGCAATCCAAGAAAATATTCTCAAAAGATACAACCATATGAGAGACACTAGAGGAGCTAGTGAGTTAGCTAGACTCAGTAGATTCTGAACCACTGTGGCTACAAGTGTGGACACAGCACGAATGGGACTGTTTCCAGGGTATTTGAGGAGCCCAGTGCCTACAAAGAGCAACCGATTCACTCTCTTCCATTCCATTGTTCAATAAACCTGAAAGTCATTCTACAGATTAGGTGTGAATACTAAGTAGATAATAAACAAATGTTTCAATACCTCAAAGCTTTCAATGAGCATAGAACAGGTAAATAAGAACATCATTGTGGTTGCTTGCTTCTCTGAATGTTTTGCCAATCTATGTAGACTTAGCATTTATTATTTCACTATATAAAACAACAACATACTTCAACAGAGACCCAGAATGCTGCTAAACATTGTGAAGACCTTAGAATCTGTTCTCTATCTGGGAAACTAACCCTGTGCACTGTTACCTCAAGTCTTGCTTATTTTCTACAGCTGTCTCCTAAGGAGCCATTTATTAATATCTAACTCTTGCAATCATCTTTGAACTTAATTGCATCTAGATGTCTGTCTAAAATCCCTCTTAAACAAATGATTACCTATTCAAAAGCTTAATGATTTAGCCATTTAAAAATACATATAGAAAATATTAGAAGGGAGTTAAAATCATAGCATTATCAACTAGTTTTTTTAATATTCTTGGAGTAATACTAATAAAGTTTTAAGAATATGGTCAGGTGCCAAACAAAGACTATCATTTCCTTACTACCTAGCCTATTCATTCATACAACTGTTACAACTTTACTTTTTAAAAGACCTTTCATTCAACCTCCCAATTTATCTTTTTTTCCACTACTTTTCTCCTACTTTTACAAAAAATCTTCACTAAATTTCCGTTGTCTAATTCAGTAGTTTTCAACCATTGGGCCATGAATGGGTGCTAGTCTGCAATAAAGCTAAAACCATTGATCTACCACAGTGTTTCTAATAGCTAGATCATCAACCCACATGTGGCACAGGTGCTGGTCTGCAGACAATAGAAGTTTGAAAACTACTGATCTAACTTTCTTCTCTCTCAACATCCTTTTTTTTACTCCTTGACCTTTCATTGCTGTTACTTTCTTTGAGACTTATTGACCATATTTGCTCTCTTCTCTCAACAGTAGCATCTCTTAGTGAATTCACTCTATCCACCATGCAGGAAGCTATATGAAAGCAGGGCCTTTGGTCAGCATCACACCTCACACCCAAACTAGAAAGTTACTAGCAGAAAACAGACATTGCTACCAACTGCTTGAGTGATTGTCATTCTGTGACTATATGAATACACAATATTATTTCCCTTGTATTCTGAGATAACACATCGTGTGTGGTTTCATATTGCATTGTATCTCTTTTTTTTCTAATTGTATGTTTTAGTGGTTTTTTTTTTTTTGTTTTTGTTTTTGGTTTTGGGGCCACACCCTAGTGGCACTCAGGCCTTACTCCTGGCTATGCGCTCAGAAATTGCTCCTGGCTTGGGGGACCATATGGAACACTGGGGGATCGAACGGTGGTTCATTCTAGGTTAGCACATGCAAGGCAAATGCCCTACTGCTTGCGCCACTGCTCTAGTCCATGTTTTAGTGTTTGTTTAAATGAAAACGTATGTCATTTGTGCTACCTGATTCAACACTTTAATTAAGCACGTTTTTACCAAATACCTACTGTGTGTTAGACACTTTAGTAGGCATGAGGATATTACTTTTTTAAATAAAGCTGCATTTCTTAACAGTAGGTAAAAATCAAATAGAATATACCTTACCTAATATTTTACACCAAAAATGCTTGAAATCTATAGTCTAAATCAAAGTCAAATTTTTTATACTTTTCTACTATCAATCAAACCCATTCAAAAGAATTATATAAAATATAGGATATTCTAGGTATCCAGAAAACTCACATTCAATGATTAATAATAAATATAAATTAAAAAGCTAAGATACATTTTGTTGAATTAGGGCAATTACCATTTAATCACTTGTGTTCCAAGATCTTTTGGAATGAAGAGAAAGAATTTAAAAATTGTGTAGGCTTCGTGTACAGTTGCTTAGTAACTTCAAACCTCTTATGCAATATGAATACTTTGGAAGCTGCTATCTGACAAATTTTTCAAAATTAGATGCAGTAATTTGGTCAAGAACACAGGTAGAAGAGATCACTAATTTTCTTTTCCCCCAATAAACTATATTTATTATGCCAATTTTAATTATCATGCAATCTAATGGCTTTAAGGCTTATATTTTCCACATCACTAGACATCACAAACATTAAAGCATTTTATACTGTCATTATACATCAATGTTTGTACTTGGTTATACATATATACAGAATTTATTCACACTTCTTAACCTTGCTATTTCCTCCATTCAAACCAACATAATTTTACCATGAAAGCAGCTTTTTAATAAATGGCATAAGAAATACAGCAAGGCACACATTTTTTAAAAAACATTGTTTTCTCATTCCCACCTTAAGAAGCATTAAAAAACAAAATGTATATAATTGAAGAGTAGAATATCACAAGTTTATAATATACAACACCATATAGTTTCTTCAAGTGCTGCATAGATATATTCTTTAAATAAAATAAATAAAATGGTACTTTCAAAAGCTGCTTAATTTTGAAAGAAGGGCCAGTGTTTCTTCTCTATGCTGTAGTCAAACTGAATATTGGCTTTTTAGGTAAATCACTTATCATAAACAAAGCCATAATACCATCTAAAAAATCCAGATTTGAAACATGAAATTCAATAAATATCAGCAAGGGGTCATTCCAGGAGAAGTGAAATTAATGGACCATCACTTTTTGAGAACTGTAAAACCGTAAAGAGCAGATGGGAAGCACAGAGGCAAACTAAAGTCTTGCTGAAGAGATGAGGTTTGAAGAGGTAGCTTGGGACAGGAATCCATGGGCAAAAACAAGCAGCTGTGTTGAACTTCAAAGACGATCACCTAGAAAGAACCAGTGCACACATCCAGTTCACAAGGCGCATGTGGACAAACCGCATTCAGAAGGAAGCTTCATCTTGGGAGAGGTTAGTACAATAATGGCAGTGATGTGATGGACCAGAGACGAGCTGGGGTGGGAGTATGAGGCCACCCCCTAGTTGCAGCCAGGTTTATCTACAAGACACAAAAAAGTGACAAGAAATGAGTTTAGAAATGTCTAATTCATTTGCAAAATTGGGAAAGGGGGACTTGAAAAGTTGTCTAAGGCTGCTATTTTGGAGGTTACCTATAAATGTTCTGAAACAAAAGGATACATGAAATAGAAAATTATTGTAATTCCCCAAGCATTGCATTGCCAGTGTAATTTTAAGAATTCCTGTGCAAATAAGAATCAGATTTTAAAAGACATAACTTAAAGAAAGCATGATCATAGCTTCATATTTTTATGGATCTCATTCGTTCTTTGTCTTGCAAACACAATATTGAATATTGATTTGAATGAAGTCTCAAATCGATATAAAAATGGAGGTCTGCCAATGTGAAGTAGTGTAGCAAAGGATCAACAGTGATTCAAAGAATGGAAATACAGGCCTCCAGGTTTAACCCTTCTTCAATGACTGTGTGACAGTGGAGTTAGAAAGAGGATGGGCTGGAGAGATAGCATGGAGGTAAGGTGTTTGCCTTTCATGTGGAAGGATGGTGGTTCAAATCCCGGCATCCCATATGGTCCCTGAGCCTGCCTGGCCAACTTTCTGAGCATAGAGCCAGGAGTAACCTCTGAGCGCTGCCGGATATGACCCAAAAGCCAAAAGCCAAAAAAAAAAAAAAGAGGTAAACATTTGAAAAATGGTAAAATATTCAGAACATTGTGAAAATCCCAAGTGCTTCAGCTTCTCGCCTATGAAAAAGAGAGATAACTACAACTTATAACACAACAACTAAAGTATTTTGCTTAATATATAGATGTCATTGTGGAAATAAGATTGATTCATTTTATTCATACATCCAATAATTTAGATACAAATTTGTTCTAAATTTAATTGACTCTATTTCTAAGGGGTTAAAAGCAACCTGCGGCATGTGATAAAGAACTAAATTCCAGGACTATGTAATACAGGTTGCAATTAGTTTAGGCCCTCTGATCAACGATTCAATAAAGCAGCTTTTGCTTGTCTGAGTTCAAACAAAGTTGTCTAATGCCACACTGCTTTTTTTAGAACTAAATATTCTGATTACCTGTCCAATGTTTATTTTTCTCTCTAATTTTACATTATGGTTTTATTGCCAAAGAAACTGAAAAAGAAAATATGGTTTGTAGAGTCATAGGAAGTTGGGGAGAAAGAATAGAAAAGATAGACAGGAACAGGTGGGGTGAATTTTGGTACAGTGAAACATTGAGTAAGTCAGAAAGAGCATGGTGCATTGTTCAACTGCTGAGGACATGACTATTTTAAATTTGACCATTGAGGAGAAAAATCCATAGGTAAGGCAAGTATGATTACTAAATGCTGGCATATAAAGTTTGTCTAGATAATCAGTTCTTTCAACTTGGTCCCAGGACAGGCAAAATTAACAAACATAAAGGTATGTGTGCATGTGTGATATAAAACAAACCCTTATTATTTAGTTGGGAAGAGAGGTCAAAGCTGAGTACATGCTTTGCATCATGTAGTCCCAAATTAAATTCCTAGAACCACACAGTCCTGTAGGTATAAACCAACAGTATCCATAAGTTCTGCCAGTTGTGGCCATAAAACAAAAATAAAAGCACTTCTTTATTTATACTTGAAGCCTAGCTATTTAGAAAGCCTGATTGTTAAAAATACATTCACCAGAAAATTGGTTTATTAAAGTGATTTTAAAGGTAAATTTGGCAAGGCCTATGTCAGTGAAATATTGATACACAATCATTAAGGGTAGTTTTTTAAACCTGGTAGGTCAGATTTAGGTAAAATGCAACACGTTCATTTTATGAAAAAAATTGCATTTTATACATGTAAGTATTGTTTTATAGATCTATAAAAGCTGAGCAGCAATACTTTAAACTGTGTATGCATTTGAATTTGTATGGATATTGTCATTGCCTTACTTAGGCCACCCCAACTCATTTGCAAATCAATAAAGTAGGAAAGGCAATTGATATGGAAAGTTCTAAAGGAACTATATGCATCCTAAATAAATATAGCTCCACCCCTTACAAAATGTACACATAAATACTGCAAGAAAAATTGAAAATCACCAGAACAAACCAAAGGAACCAAGAAAAGTAACTATCATCAGCATGTAATGAGTTAACATTTCATATTACAGGATTTATTCAGTATGAAGTTTTGGGTTAAATCATTCCCCAAAGATCAGAAGCTTATAATGAGGATTATGAAGAAATAACTGTTAGAATACAGCCCAGAGATTAGCGTAAAGTACATCTCTTAGGCGGGTACTAAGAGGCACTTCAGACATACATTTTGGCTTCCTCCAAAAAAGGCAGAAATATCTGAACCTAGCCAGTTATCTTTCTTTTGATGTGATTTGCTGTAACTGACCTCTCTATTTTTGTAGAAACATGACACACAAATGAAAGAAGTGAAAAGCACAGCAGTGTGCAGGGAAATCAGTGCAAATGTATACTGTCTGAATCATGTTAAAACTGCTCAAATACTTTCAGAGATTTTAATTAGCACACAGTAATGATTGATACACAATCATTAAGGGTAGTTTCTTAAACCTGGTAGGTCAGATTTAGGTAAAATGCAACATGTTCAATTAATGAAAAAATTGCAATTTATACATGTAAGTATAAATTCTTGAAAAAATTATGCTACTCTTTCACATACTCTTCTAGATAACTTTATAACAATTTTATCATCGTTCCGAGATATTATTTCCAGGGCTGGGCAAAAATCACTTTAATTGGATTAATAGTATTGTTGATAAAGACAACCCAATTTATGGCATTTAAAGGGTCTATGAAGGTAGGATGGTTCTTTCATTCTTTTGAAACACACAGAATAAGAAATGGCAATTTAACTTTCATAGATATAAGACCTCATATTTGCCAAATTATTTGACTCAATATCTCTGACATTTAACACTAAAGTCTTGTCAACATTTTAAAATTTAATAACTTGACCTGGCTGGTTGTTTTCCTTTCATTATTGTAGTAGTAGTTGGGAGTCTTCAGATATTGGGTAGGGGTAGGCACAACAGGCACTGCCTGGAATCAAATCCAGAACTCACACATACAAGTTATGCATTCTTGTGTACCACATGGTCCCATGGCCACATAGTCCTATAGACCCATGAAGTATTTCATTTATTCATTTTGTTTTCATGGTGGAGAGTGCCACACTCATTTCATAACTCAGCTCAAGGGCTATTTCTGGCTTTGTGCTGAAGACTTACTTCTGGAAGTGTCTGGGGGACAATATGTGTTTCCAGGGATTTGAACCCAGGTCAGTAAGATTCAACACAAGTATCATACTCTGGTATTATCTCTCTCACTTTGGCAATATTTTAGTGATGTGAACGTATTTGGGGTTGCTGAGATAGTTTAGCAGGCCGAGTACATGTTTTGATTGCAGGAGGCATAGATGTAATTTCGGGTACTGCATTTTCCCCATGAGAACTGTCAGGAGTAAATCCCAAGTACAGATCTGGAAGTAGCCCTTGAGCATCACTGGGTATGGCCACCTAATGAATTAAAAAAAAAAGGAAAAATGTATATCCAGCTAATTACTAGTAAACATTTCAGACATTGAGCATGTGATTGACCCTTGTTCTGGGTGAACCCTGTGCACAGAGTCATGAGTGAGCCATGAGCCATGAGCCACAGAGCCTGAGCACTACTAGACGTAGTCCTAAACATCTCCCAACCACCCCTGCAAATTCAGGCATTCAGATTCTTTATCTATCTGATAAAAGAAATTATGAGGACTAGTAAATGTGTCTCTTTAAATCATTCTAGATGGTTAACAAACCCGGAGGTAGGGAGGTGGTGGTCAGGGGCAGTGTAAATTCTGCATAAGTAAACACTGACTAATCTCTTTGATGGAGCTAGTGGAGTCATTGCATAGTGGGGCCTCCCTGGAATTTTACTCTAGAAACTAGTAGGCATGCTGACTGATAGAAACTGTCCTTTATGAACTGTGAAACTTATATAGATCTATACACGGATCTGAGCACAAATGCTGCCCAACTTCTAAAGATGGAACTGTTTATCATTTACATTTCACCTAAACTCTGCTTCTTTGATAGGGACAGACACTGAGTATTCAAAAGGAATGGGACCTCTCAGCTCCCCATCTCACTAGCACTAGGGACTTGAGGGTCACAGTCAAGTGATGTCATCCCTGGAGTGGTATTGCTTTCAAGTCTTTATCCCTTCCAGAAAACAAAAATCTGCCAGACTCTACCAGACTCCACTTTCAGTGGAGGTTGGTGGAGCCAGTGGTACAATTGGTTCTAATAGAACTTGTTTTCCAGCAGCTTATAGAATTGCAGTTACTCTCCCTTAATGGTCAGTTTCACTACATACTGATGGAGAATGTGATTACAGGGTAGACATGTTTTACAAAAAATACATTTCTCCTTTGCTTGCTTTTGTTCTCACTTGCAGCCAATTGTAAATGGAGTCTGAAACACAGAAAATTAGTTGAGCTACATTAGTAAGGATGCCTTTCTTCAATTTTGCATATTGAGTTTATTTTTAGGGTATATATATGGTATAGATTCCCCCCTCGCTCCCCATTTCTAGCAGCTCTACATAGAATCACACATTTTAATGAGCTCAGGGCACAGGTGTTGCAGAAAAAAATAACGATGTTTGCCATTCATCTTTCAAATTAAATAATGTGTTTTTAAATAGTAACTTTTTTCATAATACATTATGGGAACAACATTTATCTGTCACATTTTAAAAGATGTATTTGTAATAAATGTAAATTACTTTTAGAAAATCAGTAATTAGGCTCATCAAAAAATAAACAATCTGCCACAAAAAAGATAATCTTTAGCATAGTTAAGTATAATAACTGTTATTTGAATAAGTTAACAAATTAGGGTAGATTGCTTCTGTAATTCATTTCCTATAGCACGAGTTTAGGTTACGGCATTAAGCTTCTGGAGTGGGGGTGGATGTAGCATTTGGCATCTCAGACTTTGGTGAAATAAAACTCTGTTCCAAAAGCTCAAAATTCCTTCTTTTAACTTGATTGAGAAAGTATATTCATTAATGGGCTTAGACCTTGGAAAGAACCAGATTTTTTGGTTCCTTTTAGATCTATGGCACCATCTCGGAATTATAAATCAATCATCATCTCTGTGTGTTTATGTGTGGTGTGTGTAAGTGTCTTGGGGATAGTACCTAACAAATACTCAGGGCCTACTCCAGGCAGTGCTTGGAAACCACATAAAATGCTGGGGATGAAACACATGTGTAAGGCAACCGCTCTACCTGCTGCACTACAACTCTGGCCCCCAATAATTATCTTTTTAAAAAGGAAAAGTGAATTGGCTTTTTTTAAAAATCAAGGGGTGGTACCAGAGAGATACCATGGAGGTAAGGTGTTTGCCTTTCATGCAAAAGGTCATTGGTTCAAATCCCAGCATCCCATATGGTCCCCCGAGACCACCAGGAGCGATTTCTGAGCATGGAGCCAAGAGTAACCCCTGAGTGCTGCCAGGTGTGACCCAAAAAATAAAAAAAAAGTCAAGGGGTGAAAATCAGCTTAACACCTTTAGGAAAAATTCAAAAATTCAAAATGCCATTAACTTGTCATGCAATCTCTCTGCATTTGCTTACTGGGCTTATTCTCAAACTGTGTGTATGAGTATTAGCCTCTTCTTTCGCACCAACTTTCTCTCCTGTCTGAGTCCTCAGATTGGGCGGTGATTAGGAACTGTGACAGCACAAAAAGCATGAAAGGAAGGCCCAGATCAGAAGATGCAGCCTTTAACTTAATCATTGTTCATCTGCAGGCACTGACTGGGGCAAGACAGTTCTGCGTGCAGAAATTGCAGTGGGTAGCATTGCTACTGTGTGTGCATTTTGACTAGAGGGTCTAATTGCAATTTGGAGGACTTTTTCCTCCCTCAATGGAAGAATATGAAGTCTTAAATTACTTTGGTTGCTTCTTTAAACACTGTATTCTTCTTACCAGAGTGTTATAAAGATATCATCACTAAGAATGTCAATTGTGACCATCTTTCTTGTCCAGTTACTTGTATTTTGAGGGAATGTTTCTTAAACATAAATGTCTCATTCAGATAAATATCCTCAAAGGCTAGTCATTCTTACTAATCTTCTTGCCTACCATAACTGTATTGACTCAAATCCATATTTTAACTCTATATGTTGCTAACTAGCTAGCTATGTATATATAGATACATAAAATTAAAGCCTTTATGCATGTAAACTATAGTAAAACCATGACTATTATAATACCAAAGAGAAAGAGCTGAATGTTTTCTTTGCATGATGGAGGCCTGGGTCCAAACTCTAAGAAAGTGTGGGCAGCAATTGCTAAAAAACAACTCCTAAACAAACACAGAGCCAGGAGTTGCCTCCAGCACTGTCAGATGTCAAGGAAAAATGAGAACTATACATACCTTTCAGTGAGATGATTTTCATGCTTGGAGAGGGTTATATTCTACCTATGCATATTTCTATGTCGTTCTTCATGAAGGTTTAGGAGATTCTCTTCACAGGTTAAAGTTTTGGGGTTGGTATGCAATGCAGCCTTGTCTTTGGGCTGCTTTTCTTTCGCAGAAAAGTCTGGAACACTGGATTTGGCTGTATCCATATTATATGCTCCTGCCATTCCATACTCACTTAGGTTTTGTGAACTTTCTTTTTCATTGCCAAGCCTTGAAGAAACAGCTAAATGTAGATTTTCCTTGGAGTCACTGGGACCTTGGGGTAAATTACCCACTTCCTTTCCAATGTCAGACCCATTTGGAGGGAGAGGAGCAATATTAGCTGGGTGAGGCACCTCACTAGACTGAGAAGGGCCTACTGTAGCTTGATGTGGTAGTTCAGCTTCAGCAGGAACTGCAGGTGCATCTGGAAGAGAACTGAGGAAACAAGGCTCATTGGCATCAGGGCCATCTTCAACACAGGCTTCAAAGAAGCATTCAATGTCTTCCTTGTCTTCTAAGCTGGAGTCAGTAGCATCTGGGGGCAATGGAGTGCTGCTCTTCTCTTCTATGTAACTGGTCACCTCTCCACAATCACTGTCATGTGAAGAGAGTGATAGGTAGGAATAAAAGTCCCCTTTTCTCAGCTGAAGGGGCCGATGAGAATGTTCCAGCACCTTTTCCTTGATCTGAGTTAATGAAGTCGGTGCAGTCAATTCATTTTCAGGTTGAGATTTGCTTTTCAGGGCTGTTGAAGCCATGTCAATTATTTCCTTAACAAAGTCGTGTACTGAACAATCTTCAGCGTCTTTCTGATGGAAAACATCTGGCTCATGGTCACAACAGGAAATATCACTGATAGAAGCATTTTCCTCTGTTTCACTTTGTTTGAATGCTGGGCAACAACCAACAGAGTTCCCAGGCGTACTCAGCACACCATTAGATGAAGATTTGGGCACATCACTATCCTGTGTATCAACTGCTCTGGTTTCGGAAGGTAGTTCTGAAATAGATTTATCAGTGGGTGTAGATGCTGAACTTTGATTTTCAGAACAGTGGTGGTTTTGACATTTATTTGAAAGGCATTTAACACTTGGGGGTTCAATTTCCTTTTCAGCAATATTTGATTCCTCTGAGCTCTCTATAACTGCTTTACACTTGCAATGCCCATTTTCTGAATTCAGTTTCCCAGTTGAACCAAAGGTTTCTGATTCCATGGATATCCCACATGATTTGATCTCTTGTCTTTCTGGAGTATTTTCAATATTGCCATTTTCCATGTCAGCCACATATGGATCATTATTAACTTTGAAAAGATTTTTCTTATTCTCACACTTTGTTCCTGCCTGATGGGTTTGGAATGAATTCTTACCATTTCCATTATTTTCAGAGAGACGTTTTATGGGTCCATTTAGGAGGGCCTCAATATTGAGGGCATCAGATGAATTGGTCATTTCGCTACCACTTACACCCTTATTGTCTTTTATTTCATCACCAAGATTGCATCTTTTCTTATCCCTTGTCATGGAAAACTTTGGTCTAATCCAGGTCTGTAGTTCATTCTTTATGTAGTCTAGCCCTGACATCAAGTGGCAGTCTTCATAAATTTCATCGTCTGTTGCAATGCTAGAGTCATCATCCTCATCTTTGATGCAGAGCTCTTCTTCTGTCAAGGTGAGGGTAGAGCTGGAGAGGAGGTCGCTGTCATCTTCATCATCAGTGCAAGCAGAGGTGCAAGAGACATTAACAATCATGCTGACATTGACATCACTTTCATCAGCTACTGAACGGGTCAGGCGCTTCCGGAATGATGCATTCGATTCTGGGATCTTGTTTTTGTGTAACACAATATCCTCTGAGCAAAGAGAAATCTCATCACTACTGCTAAGTTCTGTCAGTGAGGCTGGGGAATCTTCATTGATAGAAGATGCTCTGTCTAAAGATAGTTGTCCATTCAAGGACATTTTTTGGGAACTGCTTTGGAGTGTGATATCAGAAATGCTTCGCTTTATCTTTTGCTCTGAGGGGCTCTGAATATTCTCCAAACGATTCAGGAGATCTAATGTCCTTTTACTCAGTTCCCCAACTGAGCCACTGCTCACACTTATATCCCCTGAACTGTGACAACTAAAAAGATCTTCATTGCTTTTATAGGATGTCAGCCAACTTTCTAAAGAAGTGCTTCGCTGGAGGCTGTCACTGCCATTTTTAAAGATGCCCAGCCCAAATAAATCACCTCCTGGAGAAAGAGATTCTACAGATGAGCTATGAGATAAAAGGGAGAGAGGTCTGGCATTCTGCATGTTAGTGAATGTCTTCTCTACATCACCACCTTTATAGGAACTGTAATCCACATCCTGGGACACACTTGCCAAAATATTTTCATGGGGAGAGGTCTCTGATTGTAACTCTGTATCCTGATGTTTAGATTTGCAAGATTTTTTATCAAAATAAAAACCATGAAGCAAAGGATCCTCCCTGTGTATTTTTTCACTCTGAGACTGTTTCATTATCATGGGTAACTTGAGTTTTGAGGCTTGGAGGTAAGAGTAATCATAAAATGTAAACACATCATGTTTTCCTTGTAATTCTTCTCCCAAACTATCAGGGGTATGTTTGGTAACACTGGTTAAATCTCCAACTTTTCCATTTACACAACTCAGTGGTGAAATGGTTGACTGAGAGCTATTTGCAAACTTAATGTGTTCCTTGTCATCTTTAAACTTTTGTGTTAAAACGTCTATAGCCTTTCCAATTTGGGGGTCCAGATGTTCTCTTTCAGGATTACATGGCAACCCATCCACGGCAGTGAGCAAACATGTTTCAGAGTTGGTAGTGATTTCAGTGTCTCCCTCACTGACAATTCCACTCTCACTACTTGAGTTCTGGCTCCTGTCTCCGCCATGACATGAACAGGTCTTCACCAAGTTCGAACCCCCCAGAAGGTCTGGAAGAGATTTGGTAGATGAAAATGAAGAGTCCTTACTGAAACTCTTGGTCAGAATACTAGGCTGGGTCATACTGGTGAATTTGAGATTGTTTTTTAGGAATGGTATGTGGTTGTCCTCATAAAGGTCAACATTGTGGAGACTATACACCTGGTAAATGTGAGGACCAGAGGAAACAGTGACACTTGTGGCATATTGAGACCCTGAGCAGTCTCCTGCCTCCTCTTCACAAGCAGGATCCTCTCCACCTGACTCTTGCAGCTTCAAGGAAGGCACAGAAAGTTGGGAGTCATGATCAAGGTCATTTGCTTCTTCATTCAAACTAATCAATTTGTTACTTATGTCAGTTTCATCCCATTCCAGAGCATCTTCACTTGTGCCAGTTAGGTCCATCAAACCTGGGTCAATCACATTCAAAGTTTCCTGTGTTGAGGAAGGAATTGAAAAAAAAAAAGGAGCATTAGATAAGCAAGCATGAAACTATTATCCATTCAAAATCTCTTGCAAAAGCCAGGAATTAAAATTGCCTCAAGCATGGCTTTAAAAGTTAGCAGAATTACCAGCTTGATTTCTCTCTGGCATAACAGCAAGAATTACTGAAAATTCTCTCTAGCAATAGTAATTTGCCACAGAACACAAATAACATAGATTGCGGGTTATAATCAAATAGAAAGCTATGTAACAAATAATTTTCTATTGATTCACCTACATTTTTAACTTGGAGTTGGGTAAAGTTAAAACTAACAGATAAAACATGCATATTCAACGACACCATTTATTTCACTATAATACAGATTTAATTCTAGAATATTTTCTTCAGTCAGGCATTAAAAACCCTTTTTTTTTTTGTTTTGTTTTGCTTTGTTTTTGGGTCACACCGGCATGTTCAGGGGTTACTCCTGGCTTTATGCTCAGAAATCGCCCCTGGCAGGCATGGCGAACTATATCTGGGGATACCGGAATTTGAACCACTGTCCTTCTTCATGGAAGGCAAATGCCTTACCTTCATGCTATCTCTCCAGCCCCCAAAAAACCCTTCTTGTCTCTAATTTTGGGTTCTCCATCTGAATTTGCCTCTTTTTTTTTTTAAAGGGAAATAGAATATAATTGCAGCTGTCTATCTTTCTCTACCTTTCCTTAAAGGGCTCAGAATTAAGAATTTGATTTGACTCCCATATAAGATGATCGGTACCTAACTAATTTTCTCACCTATATCTTCTTTGGTCATGATCTCTGGCCCCAGAGCTCCAGGGCATGCTGTGATCACAGATCTGTCAGTACCTTGCTTCAACAATCTCTAGGATAAACATGTCATTTCATTTTGATCTTTGCTAATTGTTTCATTATTATCAATCCAGATCTTATTTCTCAACTGCAGGAACCTGCTTCATTAGACCATAACTAATCCTATATCAACACTTTGCTAAAGAATTGGCTGAATTCTAAGGATAGAGCAGCTAAAATTCACTCACACTCTGACTATACAGTAGGCGTAGTTGAGCTAGTAAAATTTGAGATTCTAGGATATAGCTGAATGATTTTCTGAACTCTCATCAAATTCCTTCATCCTGCATACCTGTCCAGTTGTCTAGATTCACATTAGAGCCAATAGAAGTACTATAGGTCCTCAGGACCAGAGAGGTTGCCTATAGACAGAATGCATCACACATTATGTTCATGCAGGGCCAGGTAGAGAAGTAGAGCTCTTGAATAATGATAGCCTTCTAAAGTGCTGATATCCCCACTAACCCCATTTCATGACCTTGGTACATTAACCTTAGTCTCACCCACTAAACAAGAGTGCAGGTTCTGGTTTTCAAAATAGTTTATCATATCAATGGAGTTTATGCCTGTTAAGGCTGGGGAGGCAGAATGCACTGGGCAGTTACATTCCTTTTTTGTCTTTTTAAATTTAGACACTGGAATTTACAATACCATTAATTTTAGGGTTTCATGCATACAACATTCCCGCTCTACAGCCCCCACCAGTGTCCACTGCCCTCTGCCAATGCCAAAATGCTTTCTCTACATAAATCTTCCTACTAATGACTAGTTGTCAGGTTCAATTGCCTTTGAAGGGGGCCATAGAGATAACACAGCAGTAGGGCATTTGCCTTGTATGCAGCTGACCCGGGACAGACCCGAGTTTAATAGAACCCTAGCATCCCATGTGGTCCCTTGAGCCTACTACTAGAAGTGATTTCTGAGTGCAGAGCCAGGAGTACCCCATGAGTGTTCCCAGGTGTGGCCCTCAAAACCAAAACAGAAACAACAACAACAACAACAAGTTTGTTATCTCCCTACTAAGATTCTTTATAATTCACAACGAAAGAAATGATTCTGTATATGTCACTCTCCTTTTAACTTGACTCAGCAGTATTCTCTTCAGATCATCCATGTAGAAGCAAATAACAGTAACTCCATCTTTATTCATTAGCAACTGAGTGGTATACAATTGTAAATGTCCATATACATTGTATATGTGTATGTCCATAGTATACATCCCATAGTTTCTTTAGCTAGACATTATCCTTGGGCCCTTGGACAAAATTAGCTTTTGGCTATTGTGATTAGTACTACAATGAACAAAGAAGTCTGAATGCCTTTCTGAATAGTTTTTGAGTCTTTGAGTATAGATGTCAAAAGGTGGATCATATGAAAGCTCAGTTCCTAGTTTTTAAGAAAGTATCCATGTTTTCCCAAGACTGGACCAGCTGACAAGCCTACCAGCATTGCCTGAGGGTCCCTTTATCTCCATATCTACATAAACACTGATTGTATCAACACTGATGTGCAAGTCTCACTGATGTGAGCTGATATTTCATTGTTGTTTTGATTTGTGTTTCTTTCATAAGGATAGTTATAATTCTGAATACCCTAGAGTAAGACTTCCAATCATGACCCCATTTTGCTCAGGAAATGATAAAAATAGGGGCTGGAGCCATGGCACAAGGGGCAAGGTGTAAGGCATCTGTCTTGCCCACAAGAGCCTAGGACAGACCGAGGTTCTATCCCATGCCATCCCATATGGTTGCCCAAGCCAGGAGTGATTTCTGAGCGCATAGTCAGGAGTAAGTCCTGAATGCAGCCTGGTATGGCTACTAAACAAATAAAACCCATAAATAACAACAAAAGCAAATTCAGGTCTTAGACTTAGAGTGACATTTCTCAATTGCCCACCTATGTGTAGAGGACCAACTGGCTAAAAGGGACACAAACTCACACACGCACACACACACACTCACACACACACACACACACACACACACACCAACAGGAGGATCACAGAGGAAAACAGGTTGAGAAACATTACTCTAAAATGATCTTGAGTGAATTCTGAAAAGTATTCTCTCTACCTACTTCATTCTTTCCTTTCCATAATTCCTTTCAATTTGCACTTCAACCACAAGGAATTCATGGCATAGTAGGTAAAAAAAAAAAAAAAAGAAAAGGTGTCATATAAAGCAATAAGTCAGCATATTTGCATTGCAATTAGAATTATTCTAAGAATCTAACTGAAATACAAGCCATCTTGGCTTTTATTTCTTAGCAGAGAGAAAAACTCTTCATCAACAATGTATTAGAGAACTTTTCTAAGAAGCCTTAGAACCTCCCTGAAACTACACCAAAAATTATGCATTAAATATCCATTAGCTTTTTATTATATTATATATAATATAAAATATATATGTAAATATATAATGTAATATATGTAAATATATGTAAAATATCTGTTTCCTACTTATGTGTAAAAGGATCCTGGTATGAAGTAAAAATTAAGGAATATTTTAAATTTTATAACAAATATTTTCTGTGTCCAATGTTACAGCAGTTAATATAGAGTAAGTAGGCAGCATCTCATTCGATTCAGAATGGAACACATTCCATTGTGATGAATTTTTATTAGAATTTCTGTTTGTGGGGCCCGGGAGATAGCATGGAGGTAAGGCGTTTGCCTTTCATGCAAAAGGTCATCGGTTTGAATCCCGGTGCCCCATATGTTCACCGTGCCTGCCAGGAGCAATTTCTGAGCATGGAGCCAGGAGTAACCCCTGAGCACTGCCGGGTGTGACCCAAAAACCAAAAAAAAAAAGAATTTCTGTTTGTTCTTTGCTTGCTGATAAAGAAAATACTAATGACTGGTTAGTAGAGGTAATGGATGTTAAAAATCTTCAGTTGTAGGAACATCAGTCTAATTAAATAGTATATTAATTTCAAAAAATTATCCTGTCTAAAACTCTTAGAGTGCTAATAAATAATTGAACTGGTCTTCCAAAGGAGCTCCTATGTAACTGTTTGGGTTGATATTAATATTTAGCATCAGAGATTTTCCATCAGAGTCCTAGCCTGGGTATTCCCACTGATCTGGAGAAGTTGTGCCATCTGGTTTTATGCTAGTAGTTGTCTATACCTCAGACATAGTCATTTTCAAAGGCTGACCTTTATGACTTTACAAATGCATGTTTAGTAAATTATAAAAAAATATGATGGCACCTAAAAGAATAACTCCGGTTAATAAAGTAGTTGGAGTGAAACATTTCATAGATAAAGATTAAAATTTTGGATATGTAATATTATCCTTTTACCTTCTTAAGTCTCTTCTCCTAAAAACTGCATAAAATTATAGTAATTTCTGAAATTTCATTGTACTTAAATGTCAAGGAATACCTTACAAGATCCATTATAAAGGTGCTCATTTTTTACTTCATGTTTTATATATTATCAAATTGCTAGTCATTCTTTCCTAACTAACTCCCTTCTGCTATGGATTAAATTCTGTCAATATTTTTAACAGAATCTCCAATTCCTCAGATTTAACATAAAACTTACTAGGGGACAAGAGAGTGGGGGAAGTTTCCAAGAAGAAGGAAATTAAACTATTTATATGTAACTTGAACACTGCCTTTGGGAAAAAGATATATATATATAAATATATATACATTTACATGTATATATATGTATATATGTAGAGTGTGATGTAACTGGAGGGAAAATTATCTCTTTGATGATAGCACAACTTAGCCCCCAAAACTAAAGCTAATTAAGTAATTTTGTTGTTGTTGTTGTTGTTTTATAGATGAATTTTCTGAATTTTCAGAGGTACAAATATTCTTCTCTTTGATAAAGAGATAAATGCAATATGGTTTTAGATAAAAAGCTAAGAATATTTGAATAAACCTAAAGGATATTGAATTAATAGTAAATGATATTTCAACAGTTTACAATTTCAAAGATAATTTTGAGTTAAGTTAATTCTCATTCTTTCATTCATAGGTACAGAATGTTGGATCTAAATCAATAGTTTTTTATGAATAATAATGCACAATAAGAATACACATACAACTTTACATATCTAAAATTAATTGCTCTTTCTAATTTTGTTTTACTTTGGGGAGATTATTTATTTTAATATTCTATATACAGAAAAAAATTAAAAGCAGAAAAGTGATGATGGAAAACTAAAATCACAATTGCACCAAATATTTAATACAATTTCACATACAAAAGTGCTTTTATTTTATGGTGTTTATGTGGCTTTAAATAGAGGTTTCAGGCTGCATTTCTAGTTTCTTTAAATGTTAGATCAACTGAAGAACATTTTTAGGAGATGAGAAAGACATTATCAGTTCAAGTGGAGAAGAACCCAGACATTCTGTGAAATAATAAAACATAGATCTGATATTGCTTCCTCTGAATCTCTCAATTTTCTTTAAAGAGTTGCCTTTTTTGAAAAACTAAAGAACCTCAAAAAGACAAAACAAGCAGGCTTATTATTGCCTAAAAACAAAAACAATCAATAACAATAATGAACAAATAAAACTCAGAAAATGGAAAGATAAAATTTAGAAGAATTTGAAGTTTATAGTACTCTGCTTTTTACTAAGTAAAGATTAGATTCAGGCTAAGCAAAATAAATAAATGAATAAATAAATAAACAGAAACAGAAACAGAAAACATAAAAGCAAAAGTGCTCACTATCAAGTATATTGGAATTTGAGGCATAAACTCAGAGATGTGGGTTTGAATCCTGGGTTTGGCACAAAGTACAGATACAATGATGTCCACTCTCGGGTTGGCCCTATAATGATAGAAACAAGGGCTATTGTAGAGAAAAAAAATTAGACATCATAGTATTTGTATTGATTTGTGGTTGATTGGCTTCTTTCCTTTGGGCAGTCACATACTTGAGATTCAATGAAATTATCATCAATTAGGCTCCTTATTACCTCTGTGTTCTAAATAGTATGATGAGTATGTCTTTGTATATCTTGTTTGGCTTAGTCCCTCAGAAATAACCAGATAAAAAGATACCTACCAGCAAGGACTGAGCTCAAGGACTCTATTTCCTGAAATTAATCTTTTCTTAAAAAGACAAGTCTGTTGTCTGTGAAATTATATCCCAACTGACACACTAGAGCAATCAAATATTGTGGCTGTCTAGCAGATTGACAATCATAATACTAAAGTAGCATGTCTCAGCTCAGAAAATGCTTTGAAAGTCTATTTCAAACTAATGATCAAAAATAGTTTTTTATGGATGCTTTTTTCAATAATGAAGCTGATTAGAATTAGAAATCTAGAAAAGTTGAAATTTTCCTATACATAGATGGATATGGAAACTATTAGGCCGAGTGAAATAAGTCAGGGGGAGAGAGACACAGATTAATCTCACATATCTGTAGGATTTAAGAAAAATTAAGCACAGTATGATAATAATATCTCCCAAGATATTAGAAACTCAAAGCCCAGAGTCATCTCAGAAGTTTCACAAAAATGAGAACCGGATGTAACCATTTCCTAACCTCGACTACACAAATAATTTTGAAATAGTTGAAATTCAGAAATACACTAAATCTGCTTTGAGAAGTTTATAATAGAGAAAATTGCCTTTTACTTTTCAATAGTAACTAGGGACAAGAGTTCAATATAAGGAGCAGAGTTTTTTCCTTCAGATATAAACTCTAGTAGAGGGATTGTTCTATCTCCTTTGGTAACCCCCACATAGAAACAGTGCATGGTAGAAAAAATATTCTCAAAAACTTTGAGTGCACTGAAGGAAGAAAGACATATCTGTGCTTTCATCTACTTATTGAAGGGATCTGATTAATAATGGTCAACAGATTAAATGCTGCCGTAATAAAAATCAAAAGAAGAATTTTTGACTTTTTAGATACTCGTTCAGTTACAAAAACAAGTAGTAACAAAAATGATTCTCTGTGAAGGAAGCTAAACACACACAAAGTCATATATTTATAGAAACTAACCAAGCTTGGTAAATCTATAGGTAGAGAGAATAAAGATTGGTGGGTACTAGGGTCAAGGGGAGAGGCAAATAGGAAGCAATTACTTCATATGAATGAGTTCCTTTGATGTGATGAAAATGTTTTGGACCAGACAAGATATTACAAATGTACTAATGCTGTTGACTTGCTCATTTTAAAATTTTTAAAATTATTAATCTTATATTATATTAATTTCATTTGAATTTAAAAAAAGGTTAAAACTGAGTTTCAAATTCATAGCACTATCTCACATAATAAAGTTCAGTACATTATTCAAGGCTGTGTTTGTAACATAATACATAGATATCTTTTTTTTTTGTTTTGGTTTTTTTGGGGGGGCCACACCCAATGACGCTCAGGGGTTACTCCTGGTTATTCGCTCAGAAGTCGCTCCTGGCAGGCACAGGGGACCATATGGGGAACCGGGGGATCGAACTGCGGTCGGTCCTAGGTTAGCACAGGCACCTTAGCTCCAGCGCCACCGCCCGGCCCCCCAGATATCTTTCAATGTGTTTATATTCCTGTGTATGTCCTGACTACCAGAAATCATTCCTGGTAGACTCAGAAGACCAAATGGGGTGTAGGGGATCAAACCTGGGTTGGCCGCAGGCAAGGCAAAATCCCTACAAGCTGTATTATCACTCTGGCCCCTGTAGGAAGATATTTTAAAATAAAATTTCTTTACTTGACCTTTTAGTATTATGTAGAACTAAAGCAATTCAATAGAAAGTACCTGGAAACATTACCTCAATAAATTTGCAAAAAACCTATGCACCATAAAAGACTGGTATTTTCTTTATCTCACTACTTGGTAAGTCTGTATGGATGTTAGTGGGTGACTATCACGACAAGCTGCATAAACTACTTTTTCTTTTTAAAAATAACATTTACGGGCCCGGGAGATAGCATGGAGGTAAGGCGTTTGCCTTTCATGCAAAAGGTCATCGGTTCGAATCCCGGTGCCCCATATGGTCCCCCGTGCCTGCCAGGAGCAATTTCTGAGCATGGAGCCAGGAGTAACCCCTGAGCACTGCCAAGTGTGACCAAAAAAAAAAAATAATAATAACATTTACATCATCATTCTGGAATTGTTCTAGATGTTTTATATTCTGTCATTTGACTGTCCATTATTGCTTATGACATTTGAATTTTGTGTCCATGGTTTTAAATTTTCATTTGCCTTTCTTTAACAATAAAAATAAAACAACAAAATAAGCACAAGATATAGTTTTCCCTAATTTATGGCAATTATCTTTTATTTTAATAAAAACCAATAATTGAAAAAAAACTTATGAAGCATAATGGTAGTAGAAAGGAGATGGCAGACCTATAACAAGTGAATTTTATTAACACATGCACTTTAGAGTGAATAAATTTGGGTTCCCAACTTTCAGATTGAATTTTAAGAACCCAAGATTTCTGGACCTGCGAGATAGCTTAAAGGGCAGAAAACATACCTTGCATTTTGGAGCCCAGGAGTTACTAAAAGCATTGGATTAGGTGTGACTCAAAAAGAAAATAATAAGCTAAGATTTGTCACATGCCATTCTCTAATGTACAAGAATAGCTTTGCTATCATGATAATCTTGCTTAAATGTCAAATACTAGATAAAGAGTTTATTCATATGAAGACTTTACAAAGTACATATTAGCTGAGAGAACATCATTGCATCTTTTTTGTTTTTGTTTTTGTTTTTTGTTTTTGGGTCACACCCGGCAGTGCTTAGGGGTTACTCCTGGCTCCATGCTCAGAAATTGCTCCTGGCAGGCACGGGGGACCATATGGGGCACCGGGATTCGAATCGATGACCATTTGCATGAAAGGCAAATGCCTTACTTCCATGCTATCTCCCGGGCCCCACATCTTTCAATTTTTTTATAAGGATACACATTTAGCCAACATTCTGTTACTATGATTCTTCATTGTTTGCTCCTATCAGATAAATAAGGTATCTATTGTTTTTCTGGGAATTTGTTTGTTTTTAATTCAAAGGCTATGAATTATAACTCACCATATTGGGGAATAAAAACATAGACAAAAAGGTTGACCAATTTGACAAGCAAATAGAATAGCTAATTCTTATTTAAAATGACATGCACTTTAATTTTATCTTAATATCATTTTAATTTTTTCTCTCTTATCTATGCCAGTTGATCAAACTTGCCTTCTCAGTTTATCATTTGATTGATTGGCCAAAGGTTTCTAAGATGATTAATAGGCAGATCAACAGTAATTTGTTTTCTTAAGTTGGCTTAGCCCTTGTTTCTACTTCTGATTTCACTTAATTTCATTTACTTTTTGTTTAAATAGTCAGCCTTAAGATAAATGTTTTTATAATATGGAGAACTAAAATGATTCTTAATCACTAGAGCATCTCCCCGGATCTGTCACCATTCCTTCATAAACATAAACTTGATTGTAGAGTATAGATTGATTCTGGAAAAGTTGTTTGAAATTATGGGTTAATTTTCATAGCAGAAAATAAATATCTGTTTTGTTTTGTTTGGTTTGGTTTGGTTTGGTTTTTGGGTCACACCCGACAGCGCTCATGGGTTACTCCTGGCTTTATGCTCCAAAATCGCTCCTGGCAGGCTCTGGGGACCATATAGGATGCCGGGATTCGAACCACCATCCTTCAGCATGCAAGGCAAACACCCTACAGCTAGGCTATTTCTCCAGCCCCTGAAAATAAATATCTTTGAAGAAAGTTTCCAACAGTTCTTATACCTAAGATCTGACTTGATTTAAAAACTCAATCCCTGAATGGAATAGAAGCTCTAGTCCAGAACTTTCAAGTTCTCTTGAGAGTTTTAAATGTCAGTATCTAAATTCAGTCTATAATCCCAATGAATGGTTCAGAAATCAAAGAAGTGGAAATTTCAGTCTAGAGGGCAAAGATCCCTAAATGTATATTAATTTTGTGTTTAAGTAATTTTAGAGACTCAATTCTCTAAAAATCCTTTTGTAATACAAAATATCACCTACAATAACAGAAAAAACACAAACTCTTTAGCTATAAATTATGACTGGCAACTTAGAGTATAAGTTGAGTGTTTAGCCATAGATCCAAGATAGTGACAGTCAGTGCAACCGAATACTCAGGTCAGACCTGTTAAATGTACTAATCCAAGTGCTCTTCTCCAAAAGGAATCATTTCTGACTGATCTGTTCTTACAATTAACACAAAAGGGAACATACTCACTGCATAGAGTTTTTGTTTGTTTTTTCTTTCTAACATATAGCAAGTAACCAAAGGAATGTAATGCCAGATGAGTTCTGTCTCTTACCAAATCACTATTTTTCAAAATTATTATTTTTCAAACATCCTCTAGATGGCAAATGCCATCATTGTGTTTAGGAAGCAAGTGAATAGAGAAATCCCTTAGATTTATTAAGCAGTTTCCATCTTAAGGTAGCAAAGGCTCAAATTTTTTTTCTCCAAAAAGTTTTCCCTCCCACCAAATTAATCATTTTCCCTTATTATTTAGTATTGTCACTAGATGAGCTGTAACTCCATAAACTTTAGAAACTCATTTATTATGTTGCCTGATCAGACCTTGCTTTTATTTACACAGCGTACCCATAAAACCCAGCTTTCATTAGTGCTGGGGAGAAAGAGTCCTGCTCCCTTCACTGAGGAAGGTGAGGCTCCAGAAGATAATTAACCATGAAACAATAAGGAAGCTTGCTGGGTAAGCAGTAGTGTGAAAACAGTTACTCCTCACAAAAGAGGGGAAATTAGCTTGCTGGATAAAAAAGGAAGTGTCAGATTGAAGACTGAAAGGCCTGCCAACAGAAGTAGATAGCTCTATGCATCATTAATGAAATTTTTTAACACTTAAACGCCACAGCTGTCCACATTTAAATGCATGTAAGTGCCATGTGTTTCCAGAGATTAATATGCATGTTAAAATACTTCTTTCCCCCTTAAACTTCTAGATGTTGTCTCTGTTGTTTCACCTACTTTCTTTCCAAGAATAAAAACATACCAGCTTTCTCAGCATTGTGTCCTCATTTCCCAGATCCATGGTACATGGAGCATCCTGGAGATGGGAGGCATGCTCATTATATTTGAACAAACACATTATTTTACATTCATAATACCAATATTTTAGTAAACAGAAAGTTTGTTTTGATTTTGCTGCTTCACAGAGTGAAGACTTATGATGTGCGTTTCCTTTCAAAACTTCATCCTGCAGCATTAGTGCTCCCTGAAGCAGCCCCATTTTGGCAGAAATTCAGTTCAATGCAGTGCCAAAAGAAATAGAATAAACAAACACTGCTCCATGCAGCTGGCGAGATCATTTACATATTACTGCACACCAAACATGAAGACCTGAATATGGATTAGAGCGACAGCGATGACACAAATGTCATATAGATAAAGAGAAACAAAATCCAACACATAGTTGTTTATTTTACCACTGCTACTGTATGAGTGCCACTCTGAGAGGAAAAATAACAGGGAAATGCCTTGTTGAAAATTGGACGCCTTCCTTATTTGAAGTGGGTTCTTTGAGAGAGTAAAAAAAAAAAGAAGAGAAAAATGGCATGAATTATTGTTTTGATCAAATATACTAATAAACCATGTATTACTTTTTAAAATAAAATTTTAATTTAATCACTGTGAGATACAGTTACAAAGTTGTTTATGATTGAGTTTTAGTCACACAATATACAACACCCATCCCTTCACCTGTGCACATTTCTTGCCACCAATAGCACCAGTTTCTCTCCTGTCCTACTCCCTTCCCTCCATCCCTTCTGTGTCCCTCTATGGCAGATATTTTCTCTCTCTTATTCACTCACTGTCTCTCTGCCTGTCTTATTTTCTCCTTTTAGATTTGCAAAACTGTTATTGAAGGGGTGTCATGTATATAACTTTTTTTTTTTTTTTTGGTTTTTGGGTCAGAGCATGATGGTCTTCTCTCCTCATTTCTGCATGCACTCTGCTACGAATTGGTTGGCCCTTTCTGCCTATATTTAACTGTATCTGTGTCCTAGAAAGGAGGGGAAGAATCTCTGACATTCATTGCTGAAACTCCTTTTCCAGATTTGGGATGAAAAAAAAAAGTTAGGTAAAGAGCTTAAAAAAAGAAACATTTAACAGATGATGATGATGATGATGATGATGATGATGATGATCAGGTGAGGAAAAAAGAAAATACAGAATATTTTAACTTAAACCAAATTAAAAACCTTTTGTCCTTCATTAGACAGGATTGACTTGTCTTTGCAAGTAAAAAAAAAAACTTGAAATTGGATTATTGGGGGATAATTCTAATACATTAATCTTCAGAAATAATTACCATTATGTGTACTTTAATTGAAATTTTTGGGGGGTCATACCCTGCAGTGCTCAGGGGTTACTCCTGGCTCTATGCTCAGAAATCGCTCCTGGCAGGCTCAGGGAACCATATGGGATGCTGGGATTCAAACCAATGACCTTCTGAATGCAAGGCAAATGCCTTACCTCCATATTATCTTTCCGGCCCCTAATTGAATTTTTTTGTGTGTGTGTGGTTTTTGGGTCACACCCGGCAGTGCTCAGGGGTTACTCCTGGCTCCATGCTCAGAAATTGCTCCTGGCAGGCACGGGGGACCATATGGGGCACCGGGATTTGAACCGATGACCTTTTGCATGAAAGGCAAACGCCTTACCTCCATGCTATCTCCCGGGCCCCCTAATTGAAAATTTTTAAGTGCAAAAAAGAAGGCAAAAATTGGAAACATCTAGAAGTATCTAGGTAATCGAATAACATTAAAGTTTGCTAGCCAATGAAATATAACATTGAAGAAACAAACTTTGAGAAACCTTAAGGGAGTTAGAGTTATTTTATGAGGTAAAATAAAGTCTACAGAGGAATTTATTTTCCACAGCATTTACAAAGTTATCATGACCGGAACAAATAAAAAGTTCTCTATACTTGGAGTTCTTTTATTATTCCAAACTGAAAAAAAAAATAAAGCTAGATTATAATAAGAAAAAGTAGCATAGATGCCTTATAAGAATTTATTATTTAAAAAAACACAACACTTTCATACATACCAAAGTTTGTGGAAAATCTATCCAAGGACTTTAAAATTGAAAGGCCAACAATGTGGTCAAGATGATTAATCACATCACTTTCAAACAAAGCTTTCTAAAATAATTAATTTCATTATTCTCATTGAAATAAAAGAAAAAACAATCCGGGGCCCGGGAGATAGCATGGAGGTAAGGCGTTTGCCTTTCATGCAAAAGGTCATCGGTTAAAATCCTGGTGCCCCATATGGTCCCCCGTGCCTGCCAGGAGCAATTTCTGAGCATGGATTCAGTAGTACCCCCTGAGCACTGCCGGGTGTGACCCAAAAACCACAAAAAAGAAAAAACAATCCAACTGCTCTGTATATTTTCTTCAAATAGCTCCAACTTTAAAGGAAATCCAGAATCTGTTCAATCGTAATGCTCCTGTACAGTTAACCTTTGGTAAGTAACAATTTAGTTTTTTACCACTTTTACCAAATCTCCTAAAATTTAGATAAATTTTTGCATAAAGATTTCTCAGGACATTCGGTTTGCAGTGATTTTCCTCTCACTTACACTGGTAACAGTACACCCAAATGTAGTATTTATATTTATTATTCTTTCAAAAATATTGACTGAATTCTTTCTACAGGATTGTACAGCACTGTTCATATAAAAGGTGAATTGAGCACAGAATCATCTCTCAAGGATCTGACAGCTTTGTATTTACTTTTGTTATTTCTGGTATCATTTATATACTCAAACATATTTTGACATAATTTTTGCATTACTTTATCACTATTACCTTACTATTATTCCTTATATTTTGTCAACTACTTGAGAGTGAAGATCATGTCTTGTACTACATGCTTCAGTAGGCAAGTATTAGGACAATGCTAAGAAGCAGGTGTTCAAAGGACACTTGATTATCTGCTGGTTGGTTCTATTTCTTTCAAATGACCCAAACAACTCAAACAACTATCCTTGAAAATAGATGAACTATTCAGAAAGAAGTATTTGCAAAATCAGCAGTGATACACTGATAGTATTATCACTATAATAAAATAATATTTATTTTAAAACAACTTTAATTTTCAGCTTTGGCCAGTACAACTGCCTGTTTTATTTTGCACTGTTCTAGCCTTCAGAGCAAAAAAAAACAGGCTCTTTCTATACTGGTATTTCAATTTTAACTCCCGGAATGGCAAAATAGCAACTTTTCTTTGACATTCAGCAAACCGTTATGTTAAAAAAATCGTGAGTACAAATACAAGTGAAAAAACAGAGCCAAAATATTAGACTTGAATAAAGAAGAAAATTAGAGTAAATTTGATCTTCCTATGGAGGAATAAGAAAATTATCTGACCCCAGTGGCATTTCCACTTAAATGTTTTCTCTTCAATCAAAATTTAAATGCAACCATTGCTTCATGATCAGTAGGTTAGTATTGAGGTTTAATACTTATTATTTCTAGACCAGTGCTTTCCAACCTTTTTCAAGTCACAAAATATAGAAAATGCTAATCTAGACTTGCAAACTCAGAGGAAAGGAAAAGTGCTGGATTCAGAAAGCAACTGACCTGGAGGACATCTGGGCCCCATCCTGAATTCCCCTCCATTACCCTTTCCCTCCATCAGGAAGGAAGTGAATTTTACCATCTTAACTCACATCTAGCTGAACAGTATACATAGCTGAGCAGCTCTGTATAGAGAAATACTTTACAAACAGTGGTTTCTTCTGTTGAAAAAATCATGAATATATGAGCAGATGGAGAGATGGCTAAATGAGAAATGAGTTAATGCCAGTATTAGAAAAAGAAGGGAAATCCAGATAAAACCAAGTTATTAAAATCTTAGACAATGTGATTTATTCATTATTTTATTTATATAACAAATATAAATTCAGCGAAGTTATTCAGCACTATTTTTACTGAATGTGAGCTATGACAGAAATAGACAAAGCTTAACCTTAGCCGGTGAGGTGGTGCTAGAGGTAAGGTGTCTGCCTTGCAAGTGCTAGCCAAGAAAGGATCGCGATTCGATCCCCCGGCATCCTATATGGTCCCCCCAAGCCAGGGGAAATTTCTGAGCACTTAGCCAGGAGTAACCCCTAAGCATCAAACAGGTGTGCCCCCCCCAAAAAAGGATAAATTCTCTTTTTTAACGGGGGTAAATGCCAAAGTGGGTAGGAGTGAGGGCAGAAAGAAGGAGGAAGATTCATCAAAGAAGGGAACATTCTGGGTAGGAGGACGTGATAACAGGCATTGATGCCTGGTTTTCAGAGAAATACTACAGACTTGGAATGAATAAATTAGAGAAGCAATCAAAGTGAAATGACCAGGTTACTACTTTTAAAAAGTCTTGCATGGCAAGAAGTTGGAAAATAATCTGGATAGGATGAAAGTTGTTATGGGGAAGGTCATCTAAATGTTCTTGTTGTGACTCAGTTATAACAACAAGTACTTGTTGGATCACCTTCTCTATGACAGATAATATACTACACACTTCATGAGATATGTAGTTGCTTGGACCACAGTGGTAGAAAAAAATTGTACAGACTCCAGTGCTCTTCAGAGAGTAAAACCAATAAGAACTGATGAGGTGTAAAAAGGACTGAAAATAAGTGATGTGTTAAGGATGATTCATATTCATAGGTGTAAAATCAAAGATAGTATGGTGATTTTCAAAAAGATCCAGAAATCTCAGTTGGACAGAAAATAATTGAAGTCTTCCTGAAAAATCTTAAGAGTAAGATTTCTGTACAATGTAGCACACAGTGTTTACATGTCTGAAGCAATTAGAAATACAACAGATAATGGAATAGAATTTTTTGTTATAACATTGAAAAAAAACCAATATCAGTTGAAGTTGAATAAAATGTTGAGAACCTGCTTTCATTTTATGTAGTTTTACTTAAAATCGCAGTTTCCAAGAACCTTTCAACAATGCTAAGTGAAGTTTACTGCATAAACTGAAGCTACAGGTGTGGGTTAAATTACATAAAGAACAGAATGAAAGAGAAGAGCATCCAGACTTGAAATACATAGAAGATGAACAGAGAAACAGAAAAAGCATAATATGGATATTCACAGAGTATTCACAGAGAAATTTGGGAGCAGGAGTTATTTGTGCAGCCAAACAATGAGGATTCATTGCTGACCTGTCCTGCTAGCAATGTTAAAAGAAGTTCCTTAAGAAAAAAAAATTGTGCATCTGAAACTTGGTTCTATATAAATGAAAAATGTTGGACAAAAATTAAAGTAAAATATTTTACTGTTCTTATTCTTCATTAATCTAAAAGATACTATTTATTAAAAATAGCAGTAATAAAGTTTTGGGAAATGAATGACAGAAATGCTTTAGAAGTGAAAAGAGGACATTTGAGGACAATATATTTTAAGTTATCTGCACTAAGTATGTTTAACTTATATGCAGGCTAACTTCATTCAAAGGCAGAGTTTAATTTGTGTGTAAAATATATACTGAGCTATATTCTTTAAAAAAGTGTAATTGGTATTCTTAATAATATGAAGTACATTAATAAATTGTAACATTAAAGTCAAAGTGCTGAAATAGCACTATTGTGTACATATATACATTTAAATCTATATTTAATTTTTAAATACAAATAATATATCTATTCCTGATTCTAGATAATTATTGATTTGTTTTTTAATTGTTTGGAGTTCTTGGACAGTAAAATATGAAAAACAGAAACATCTGAAAGATATCCAATACGGTTCAATAAATGCAATCTATTTCAGAAAAGAATAAATAAAAGCATAGCCTTCAAAACTAAATAAGAGGAGAAAATAATAGATACAATAGAATATAGAAATCACAAACATGATAGATATGAAAACAATTATAGTAATGATCATTTAAAATGTAGGTATTCTAAATATTGTAATTAAGAGAGAATTTTTCAGTGATGAAAGAGCAAGATTGAACTCTATAGAATCCACAGAATTCCAATGAAAAAAAAAATCTATACTGTTATAACATTAATCATTGCATCCTTTGCAAGCAGAAGTTTGAGGTTAGATGACCAGCATTACATAGTCTCAACAGAACTAAGGGAAGAAACCACCAAATAATGAAGCAGCGGTAGCTTTCTATAATCTCTGGAGGCTTAAACAAATAACAGAAGAGATAAAACATAATGGTAATGAGATCAATTCTCTAAGAAGATGTAACAATTCTAAACACATATATATAAAACAACCTTAAAATATGCAAAGTAAAAATGGATAGAACAGCAAGGAAAAGCAATAAAGGCTTTTAAAAAATAATTTGATTAAAATAATCAAATTTCTGACGGTGTTGATAATCTCTGATCTTAGTCATATTATTTTAGAAATTAATATGGTGTAAAAACTAGTAATATATAATTGGCCTATCAATTAATTGGCTCTAATAGACATTCATAGACTATTTTATTAAATAATAACATTCTCTCTTTTTTGGTTGTTTGTTTTGGGGCCAGACCTGGCAGTGTTCAGGCTCTGCACTCCGAAATCGCTCCTGGCATGCTCGGGGGACCATCTGGGATGCCGAGATTCAAACCACCGTCTGTCTTGGGTCGGCTGCATGCAAGTCACAAGCCCTACCGCTGTGCTATCTCTCCGGCCCAATAATAGCATTCTCAAACAAATATGAAACATTCACCAAGACAGGATACATTGTGAACACAACACATTTGAACAAATCTAAAAGAATAAAAATTTTATGCCTTGGGCCAGAGTGTTAGCACAGTGAGTAGGGTATTTCCCTTGGACAGGACTTACATAGGTTCGAAACCAGCATCCCCCAAATCTCCCCATCTCTCTCTCGCCCAGCACCCTGAGCCTTCCAAGAATGATTCCAGAGCTCAAAGCCAGGATAACCTCTGAGCCTAGCTGGGTATGGCCCCAAAAACACAAAACAAAAACAAAACAAAACAAAAAACTGAGATCTCAATGGAATTAAAACTATAAAATCAATAATAGGAAGATGGCTGAAAAAGTTGCAACTCCTTGTAGATTAAATAGAATTTCTAAATAACACCAGGAATTTAAAAAATGTACGGAAAATAATATCAAAAAATGGTGTTTACAGTGATGTCTATAGCTCTATAATGCATATATTGAAAAATAAATGAGGGGCCCAGGAGATAGCATGGAGGTAAGGCGTTTGCCTTTCATGCAAAAGGTCATCG